>JBCAUA010187767.1:0-21441 GCA_038406235.1 Peronia verruculata | reverse complement strand
TAGATAGATAGATAGATAGATAGATAGATAGATAGATAGACAGACAGACAGATAGATAGATAGATAGATAGATAGATTCTTAATTCATGAGTACTTTTGTGAACAATAAATTGTGTCAAAAAAAAAAATCTTTTTCGTGATAAGTATTTAATTTATTTGAATTCACATACTTTTCTTAACCAGTGATGTACAATATCCGGCCCTGGCATAGTAAATCTAGTTGCTGTCTCCGATTTCCTTAGGCTTATCCTTAAATTCGAAGTACTTTTCTTCAAGATCCTAATACAATGTGATACATTATGAGACTCGACACGATGAAATCAGGCGCTCGTCACACTGAGGCGATCGGAGAAATCACGGGTTTTTCAACAATGAACATATTTTTAACGTTATTTTTCTTTTCTTCCCAAAACCCTTCAATATCAATCTAACAGTGCATTTCGGAGTTGAATTTGATGAAATAGATTGTGTGAAGGCCCCAAACTTGCAGTTTAGGGACATGGGCTAACAAAGATCAATAAGGATTTTCAAAAGTGATCGGCCATTTTCTCCCTAAATTGAGCTGGAGCAACAGGTCACCCCCCATTGTCTTTAATTGCCAATATCTCAATTTCTGCTTAAGGTAGAACAAAACTTTTTTCACACACAGAAAGGGAAATGGATAAGTTTAACTTTGATACCAATAACTCCATATTATGCTCCAAATTTGACGAGCGCCTGATTTCATCGTGTCGCATCTCATATGTCTTGAATATACAGCAGGGAAGGACTGTCAGCCGACGACTAATTTATGTACATACATAAATAAACAACAGTAACATGGTGAAATAAACATCGTTGTAATAAATACGAAGAAAAATATCAGGAACATTGAATTTTTACTCATTAGTAATGAAATACTTTAAGACAGAGTATTCAGTAATGACGATTACGACGAAGTGTAGGTATCGCCCGGCAGGAACTGCTCAGCCATTTATTGGTTAATTGTTCTGTTTATTGGCTTTTGTATTGTTCCGATTTCAGATGTTCAGTTTCGAATAGACCATTATATATTATTATATATATAGTCAATAGGAAACTGACATCTAAAAACGGAACAATGTGTTTAATTATATAATGATTTTATATATAATATATATAGATCTATATATATTTATGGTTGATATCTCGAACTGATTTGTGCATTCGTTTCGTTTCTTTTTTTTTCTATGAAACTATGGAGGTTCCAAGAAAATGTGGTGGCTGTAATGTTTATTCTCTTTACTTTATATACCACATGTAGAAACAGAATTTGTGCACAATACATGTCCCTATATGACATATAATATGAGCAATATGTGCGACATCTTTGAAAGGACATCCATGTGAACAAAGATGTATAATGATGTGTATGTGTAGGCAGTTTAATATGTATTGATGGCGGTATAAACAATTACTATGTATACTATATGTATAAATAAATGTGAACAATTTGAATAGTTTCGTTTCTCTCTGTCGCATCCATTTCTGATGAAAATTTTTCTGTTTTGACTTGAATTTTGTTTCAATCAATCAAGCTGAGTTGTCTCTCATATTCTCTTGCTTTAATCCTTTAATTTAACAGGATTTCAGTATGTATGCTACATAACGTGTTCAGTCCGTGTGTATGTATCTGTGACTTCACGTGTCTATATATGTATGTATGTGTGTGTGTGTGTGTGTTGACATATCGGGTCTGATTGCCACTACGTGAACAACTGTAACCTTACAATACAAACTGGTTCAACGGCCCACATTTGCGAATTGTAGTAGCAAATATAATTTATGGTAATAGTAGTGGTAGTTATAGTTTTTAGTAGTGGTTGTAGCAGTAGAAGTAAAATTAGTGGTAGTAGTAGTAGTACTAGTTACGGTAGTAGTAGTAGCAGCAGTACTGGCAGTGGTAGTAGTAGTAGTAGTTATTGTTGTTGTTGTTATAACACTAGTAATACTTACAGTTGTTGCTGTAGCAGTATTAATTGTGGTAGTGGTAGTAGGAGAGTAGCAAAAGTAGTAGTAAAAGTAATAATGGTTGTAATGGTAAGAGTAGGCTATGTGTTGTAGTATTAATAGTATTGGTATAAACAACTGTTAGTAGCAGTAGCAGTATTAATAATAGCAGCAGCAATAACAGCAGGTGTAGTAGTAATAGTATTAATAGTAGCGGAATTAGCAGTAGTAATAATAATAGAGAACAGAGCAAGTAGTAGTAGTATTAGTAATAGTAGCGGAAGTAGTATTAGTAGTAGTAATAGTAGTGTAAGTAGTAGTAGTAGTGGCAACAGTAGTAGTGGAAATAGCATTAGTAGTGGAAGAAGTAGTAGTAACAGGAGTAGCAATAGTAGTGAAAGTAGTAGTAGTGGAAGTAGAGGTAGTAGTAGTAGTAGCACTAGCAGCAGCTGTAGCAGTGATGAAAACACACACACACACACACACACACACACACACACACACACACAGTAATATAAACGCATATAGTTATTTCTTTCAAGTCATCACCTTGAACGTCCTCTTTCTTTTGACCCAGATTCGGACAGGTTAGTCTCCTTCTCTTACTTTTGGTGGCCGGATTCTTGCCCTCGTCCATCCTGACGGCACAGAACGTCTTGCGCGTCATACAAACTACGCGACAGTATGACGACATCGTCTACGTGGCTGGCAAGATGACAGAGATTGGTAAGTTTTGAATTTACTTTCTAATCATTCTCAGCGAGGAATTTTAATTAATCCACTTGAAGAGAGGCGGGAAAACGGGGGGGGGGGGGAGGATTGAAGACTTCAAGTAAAGGAAACAATTTCTTTAATATATTTGCGTTATTAGGTGGTAATGACAACTTTGATGAATTAAGCAGGAAATTCAACAGGAGAAACAGGACTTGTGGCAAGGCCATCGCCACAATCTAGTATTTCCCATGTTCTCATAGATACAATGGAATCAGGATGTCAGCTTAGTGCCAGCCTCAAGTCAGTTTGCTCTCAAGATGAAAACGGTCACTCCTGTAATAACTATTCTGAATAGAGTTAGTTTGAGGCTAAATCGTGTTTTTGTTCTCACTCTTTGAAAATGACTGGGAGCATTGTACCCATTCGTCACAGATTCACATGGAATATTAGAAAGAAAAAAAAATCCAAAGTATTTATTTCAATTATGACAAAGATAAATTAACGGAAAGTTGAGAAAATAATTGGATATTCAAGGAATGCACTTAGTTTCAAGACATCGATGTAGATACAAGATTTTTTTAAATGACAATATGGTACATACCACCCATTGTAGAGGAAGGTTAAGCGCGGTTAAATGTGAATCCACTTTTTTTCTGAATGTAGGACATCGTTGTTAAAAGTAATGACATTTGTTCATGGAACCGTGTATAGAACTGTCTCCAGGTTATCTGGGCTAAAACTTGGACACAAACGTTGTAAGAAATTCAGTTTGTATCACAACATTTAATCAGTCTCAACCTTGAGAAGAATATTGCAGTATCTTTTTTTAATTTTTTTTTTATTGTTAATGCTCTTTATTAATGTTTTGAAAACGGCCATTTGGACTTAAATGATGAAATGAGTTTTATCTTACAATATAAAATAATATAAGATAAAATGAAATGAGAATGAGACAAACTTCACTTTAAATCAAAAGGTCATTCCATTCAAGCTGGTGAAACAGTTTATAATTATCCAAGATACATTCTTTCTTAAATGCATCATAAAAACAACAACACAAAAACAACAAAAGCAAAACGACCCCCCTCCCCAAAAAAAAACAAACACACACACCCTCACACACACACACACACACACACACACACGCGCGCACACACACACACACGCGCGCGCACACACACACACAAACACACACACACACACACACAAACTAAAAAAAAAAAAAAACGTCAGAGCAAAGCAGATTAAACAAAAATGCTTCCACTTGAGAAGCAAATCGTCTCGCTGATGACGGTCTTCCATGCAGCAACGTCTGTAGGACTATTTCATGAATTCAGTTCATGACACAGAGGGTGCAAAGAGTCTTCACGAATTATACAAGCCATTTAAAAAGAAGAACAACTGCAGAGCTAAATACTGTGAATGAAAGTCTGAGTACAACAATTCCTTGACACTTTTTTTGGGCTCTTTTTCTAAGTCCTTAACTCCGTCTGAGGTCATCAGGACGTCTCCTGATCTTTACATAATCTTCTCCATCCGTCGGATGTGTGAGCCAGGGCTTGTTCTCATCAAGAAATGAGGTCTTCGTCTATTCCTGAAAGTTGTCTGTCCATCTTTTCCTCTGCCCACCTCTTTTGGCTTCCCATCTACTCTTCTTTGTATCACAATTTTAATTAACAAGGCTAGTGGATCTTGTTTCTTGGCCATACCATCTCAACTTCCCTCTCTTCACAGTTCTACTGTGCCGAGGTAAAACCTAGTAACTCCGAGTTTCTGAAAAAGTCAGACAATGCTATGAATGGATCATACGGGCCTCCCTTTATGCTGTGTTCACTACTTGTTTCTATTTATACAATAGTTTTCGAGAAAAAAAAAAGGGCAAAACCTAGCAAAAGCTGTATTTTTCCTAAAATACAAAGGTAAAACCTAGTATCAACTTACTAAGTTTTACCTCTGTAAAACATTAATCTAACCTAGTAACTGTTTATTACTTTATGTATGACTGTTTTTCTTCAATGAAACTGTTATTTCCACAATGATGACCACTTTTACAACATTGCCTACCATTATGATGACATTTGGTCAATAAATTTGAAAGTATAAGCCATTTGATTGTTTTCTTCATTTTTCTCGGAATTTGGTCAAACATAGTTACTAGATTTTACCTCGACACGGTAGAGTTGTGAGATAGTCCTGCTTCCTCTGGGTCATTGTGCTGTATGATGGTTCTGTGGACATGTTCGTTTGTGATATGGCCCACTTATGAGATACCTAAGCTATTTTGGTACCATCTAATCCCCCATGGTGTCGATAGCCTAATTTTTGGTCTGAAAGGCTTGGGGGTCTTAATTCGGATTCTAATCCCGACAGGCCCCAAGATTTTGTCGTTAGAAAAGACAATTCACAGACATTTCCTGATTCGACCCAGGTTAAGACAGATGGTTACCTGAGTACAGACAGTGAAGACTGGCAAGGTTCAGATTGCCTTACGGGCGGCCACCTTGTATGCTTCCCAGGAAGCTGAGAATTTGTGTGAGTGTTTCTATTGGATCTGTCGGGATAACAATAGAATGTAGAGCGCTTCCAGCTTGTACACTGTACTTGGATAAGAGTTATATAAATGCTGGTATCATTATTATTATTATGCTTGGAATTAACAATAGTCAAACACATATTATGATAACAGTTTAACAAACGCCGTTTTCATCATAATTTAAGTATTTCCAGACCTGCCAAATTAATTTAATTTAATTTAATTAACTATCTACTGTACTACGATTTAAAAACTTTGAATTGGTACATGATGATTCACCTTTTCTAACTAGGCTTGTGAAATGAAACTTGAGCTTGGGCTAAAAAAAAAAAAAAGTTTCAATAACGTTATGAATCTAATTTTTTTTTACCTGACAGAACTGTTCGCGATAGCAAATTTCAATAGTTGTGACCTAGAAAATATAAACCCGAGATCCTTGTTCAGCTCACAAAGAATATTAAAGGGTGCAGAGAACCCCTGACTCTTGTGATAGATTTTATCATTCAGTTATCATCGACTCCTTAGAATGGCGTCTAACATAAAAATCATGTTTTTACAGGTTTATGTAAGTACCAACACAGATCTTTATTGCAACAATATTGTGTGCCAAGTTCCAGGTGGATAAAGTTATCAGTTTTCGAATCCATAGCCTTTTATGAGTTTTGTTGAAGGTTTATAGTAAAGATTAAAAAAAAAAAAAAAAAAAGACAAAGCGAAAACAAACAAACAAACAAACAAACAAACAAAAAAAAAGATTGCATCTTGTTATTTTTCGGAAAAACTGTATCTTCTTTGCTAACTATGTCAAATGGGGGATTGCCAAGGTAAACTGCGCTTTTCCGAGAGCGATATTTGTTTAGGGAAAAGGCGATTTGACAAGACAGGATGTTACATTTGACAAGGTTCTCAGGTCTATTTCAGGAACCGTCATCCTGATCTTCTTTTCTTCACCGCACTTTAATAAGATTTACATCCTGCTGGTTGGCAGCCCAGAAAGTGCCTAATTTAAGCCTCTTATTCAGAGGGTGCCTATCGTAAGCTGTCATCATCATCAGCATCATCTACATCGTCATCATTTTATACAAAAATAAATAAATAAATAAATTAATAAATAATTTAAAAAATTAAAACTGAGTTGAACTGTCCACAGCAACCAAAAAAGAAACAACTAGCAATCTGTAGACGAGAGAAAGTTTTAAAACATTGGAAATGATGTTACTGCTCAGAATGTATACATGATTTAATGTCTGAAGTTATCTTCATAGCAAATTTCATAGGATAAACATGCATTCATTGTGTCTGTTATGTTGCTATAATAACAAAGAATGGCAATGATAATAAACGTTAATTTGGAAATGCATTAATTGTCATTTTTTTTTATTTGTGCGTGTGTTTCTTACTGAGCGAACGCTTAGTATATCTTGTGGTCTTAGAAGAAACTCTGTAAGACGATGAAGATGATAATGATATAACTTTTCATTATTGCCCAGACGAAGAGCCAAGCGGGCTCGAAAATTTGGCTAGCAATATTAGTTTCTGTTATTGACTCATCCACAATTCATCACATTGTTTTCCCACTTTTTTGTTTATGTATTTGATTAGTTGCCGGTGGACAGTCATCTTAATTTTAAGATTTTTTTTTTGTTTTGTTTTGTTTTAGTTAGTTGCAGGTTGGACAATCTTTTTCTATTTTATAAAATGATGATGATGATGATGATGATGGCATTAACCTAACCGTTTCAAGCGGGCTAAAAAATTTAAAGCACGCAATATTTTCAGCAGTTACAACTTATTCAATCTCTAAATTTTTTGCTTGTTTGCTTTTAATGTATTTGAGTTCAGAAAGGTAGATAGTAACCTTTATTAATTCTCAAGAAGTAAATTTCATTCACTGCAGTTATTGATGAAACGCAGTCTATGTGAACAATTCATTTCAACTTACATGCAGAGAGAATGTAATATGTGTAATATCAGAACATAAGTACGTGTTGAAATTTAAAACAGTTACAGAATTCGAAAATTTGGCGATTTAACATCAAGAAGTTATTTATAAGTGTTATTTGCTTTTTTCAAAATGTTTTTCTAAATTGTTGTGTTAGTTGCCGGTTGGACAGTCTTTCTCTATTTTATAAAATGATTATGAAGATGGTGTTAATTGGACATTGATTGGGAAGTTTCACCGATCCGTTAAAATATATTTTTAAAACATCTGTTCCTTACTGGTTGAGAAATTGATAAGTGTAAGGAAACGTTAGAAAAAGGAGATTGGACTACAGTATCTCTATACTAATTATGTAAAATATCAATCTATTAGCAACTCCATATAACCGGCAGTCTATCCCTATAATTTAATTCCTGGAAAACATGAACAATCTTGTCCTTCAAACTTGAGAAATGGGGAGAGATGGGGATTAATTATCGGCAATTCCCGAAGGGACAAATCAGCACTCAAAACCTAATAGTTATTAGAAATTCCCCAATATCCCAGGAATTCTCATCGATCTATGTCCTTGCCCTTTCGTGGGCCGTACGTTTGTCTCACTTCTTGGTTTGGCCCTATTACGGTGCGTAGGAAATAATAACAAAAACTCCACGCTGTGAGCCTTTTGAATCTAGATGCCTTCTAAACCATAGAGGCAGTGAGTAGTGTTAATGATTTGAAGACGCAGAAAAACTCCTGACGTACTTCAGGGTTTAGTTTGTTTCCAAATCTTGTGTTCTACCAAAGACTCTTTACAGATAAAACCGGACACCAAGCCAATAGAGTTTACTGAATTCTTGGGAAATTCCATCAACCCCCCCAAAATTTGGCTCGCTTCTTGGTTTGACCCAATTACAATTGGTAGGAAATGTATGGTGAAAAATCTTCTCTATGAATGACAAATTCAAAACTAGTTGAAGCTAGATACTCTCCGAACAATAATAGTAATGAGTAGTGTTAATAATTACGTAGGAAAGAGAATGATGTACTTCGGGACGAAACCAATACCTTCCGCCTCTTACAGGAAATGAGCCAAATTCATGTAAACGATAGCGCTTAGCCTTCATTGTGATTGTTCTGATGTACTTGATTGCCGGTAACTTATCAATATTTATGAAATTATTGTATTCCATCATGACCATGGACATGAAGATAAAATCTTGTTCAGAGGTACAATGTTATTTACGGGAAAGAAATTAATGATTTTTAGAAGCAGGACCTTGTTGACTTGTTTGTGTGAAGTGCTGAGACTGTAGGCATTCACTTGGGCCCAGATAGTATTTTGGGGTGTAAGACTGACACCCTAGAGGCTAAACTGACAGCACCGGCTAATGGTATAAGTATAAATTAGCCCATTCCGATCCAGCTTGATATGTCAAATGACTTAAGTCATATTCTAGTGTTAAAAGCATTTGGTATCTTATTTTACTTTGCCTAATTAAGGGATTGCGAATTCGAATACCACATGTTTGCCTCACTTCCTGGTTGTAAACTTTCTTTCTCCGGGAAATCCATTGGGTTTGTCCCGAAATCTTGGCCAACACCATTTTGCGTTTTCCGCGACATGCAACGCCCTCAAGCGTCGAGAGTGTACAGCCTGTAAACAAACATGGCGGCAGTCATGAAATCAAGAGGAAGAGGGCAGTGGTTGGGCAGTCATTGAATACACAAAATCACGAGCCATTACATGTCAATTTGTCGTTCCCCAAAAGATTTATGTAAGTTAGAGCACAAATTGACCCAGATCTTAACAAGTAACGCAAGCAGCCCAGCACACATTTTATTGACGTGGAGAAAACTGTAAACACGCTATTTTTGTGACACGAATTCTACTATTCAGTAGGGATTTCTATCATTAATTTTTTACAGCTCAGTGTGACACATCTCATACTCGGACAGGAATGAACTCAAAGGGTTGAAAGCTATTAGCATGCTGGGTATTTTATTTAGAAACCATTTTGAAGCACTCCTAGACTTAATGCACTCAGATGCATTACTTAGTTAACACAAATGATTCCAGAATAGGTTTACTGAAATTAAATTCTATGGTTGGCCAATGCCATCATTTTAGTTTTAGAGGCTTGGTCTTAATGAGTTACCAAAGTCTGGAGTCCTAACTCTCGCACCGCTCCTCCCCCCCCCCCCGGCGCTTTTCTCTCCCCACACCATCCCCCCTTTTTTTGTTTACTCCGGCCATTTTCCCTGTGTGAGGTTATCAATTCTGAAAAGTTGTGAAGTACTGGGAGATGATGACGCACTTGAAGTGAATCCCCTCTTCTTAATTATCTCTCCAGTACAAGAAGATTTGCTAAACTTGTTTAAGAAGCCTAACGACCAGCTTTTCAATATTGAAGTCTGGTGGGTCATCACACCCTGTTAATTTTTGCTAGATGCTGTTTCTTGATTCTTTTGGGACCTAAAGAGAATGGAAACTCAAACCAGGACATTTTTCGTGTTGACAGGGCATAACGAGACGCAGCCATTCACCATTGTTGGGCAAACATGAAGTTTGTCATAGAGGATTACAACTGTTTGGGGTCAGATTTACAATATCAGCGCTCTGATTAATAAATGTATTTGTATTGGTGTTTCATCTTGCCGAGACTAAGGGCTTGAAATCTCGGCAGGTCTGCAGAAAAACGTGTCAAGCGGTGAAAGACCTCATCCCTCTAAGAGTGTAACACTCTCAATATTGCAAACCTAGTGATCAAATTTGAAGTCACTCAAAACAAAAAAAGTTAATGATGGAAAACCTATAAAGAAGAGTGGGGGAAACGCCCGGAAATAGCCACATGTTCGATAATGAAGGTAATAAGGGCATGAAGATCCACTGGACAGGTCTCAGTAACCAATGAAAACAAATTACAAAGCAAGATATCAGACACAGATGGATATCGAACCGAGGGAAAATAATTGGCAACAGATTAATGGCTAAAAAAAAATAAAAAAATATTACAGTTTATAGGCGTTGTCAAACGAGGCCTCAAATAGAAATCATAGGAAGCAAAGCCCAGAGATGAACCAAGGAACACACAGAAACTAAAGATCGAAGCTGCAATGAAATGGCACGACTAATTTGGCATAAAATCGAAACGACAAGAAGGCAGGACTGGAGAGCTTAGAGATCCTTTTTAGAAGACTATGCCCCTGTAGGGGTTGAATGATTGTAAGAACAAAGCAGGCTCGATAACATTTGGCGTTCACAATATCTCATCTATCTCCATTGCATTAATTCCTCATATCTTTTGTCTATTTATTTATGTGTTTTGAATAAGAGTTGTTGGCCAAAACCATATATTATATAGATTGTATTCAAAGACATTTCTCCAAAACGATGATGATGATTCAGATGATAGTTTCAATAAAAGAAAGCACATGGTTGGTAATATCACTCTATGAGGAAATCGTAAAGTGATACACACGACATGAATTAAAAAAAAAAAGCAACAGAAAAATGTTACCATTTTTGCAAATTTTGACATATCTAGTTCTATAGATTCTCTCCCCCCCCCCTCCCCCCTTAGTAGAGTCTTAGTTCCCGGTAGATTTTAGTTAAATTCTACAAAGTGATAAAGATGATGATGACAACAATGATGATGACATGAAGATGATGATGAGTGTGATGCCGAAAGATGTGTGAAGCTTCGGTAGGTTTTGACAGATGCTATTTCGAGATATAGCAATTTCAAGTTGAAGGTATTAAAGTTAGGCCTTTTTATTCTAATGCTATCCTTCAACATAGTTTCTATTGAGCATCCATCGGGGACCGGGGTTTAAAAGTAGCTTCTCTGCTTCCACCTGCAGGTGATGTAAGCCCGCCATCGGTGGGGTGTCTCCTGTGGAGATCATCCTCGGCAATCCAAGGGAGACATCTTTTCTCTCTCCCTCTCCTCCTCTCCTGTCTTCTGTCACGCTTTCTTTCCTCCCTTCTTGATCTGTACACGTATCTTACCGTGTTTGACACAATGTAGCCTTAATCGTGCTGATGTGTCGTTAAACTCCAACACAACAAACAACAAAAAGTTTCTATTGAATGACAATAAAATAAACATCGAAAGCATTGTTGTTAAGTGCTGTTGTCTTTTTTGTTTCTAGCACCACATACTAATTTGATTTCATTTGATTCCATTATATCGCGAGCTTAGTTCTTTGTTGTCCTATCTCCATTTTTGGCGATTTGGAGATGTATATGTCATGAGAAAAAGAGATAGTAAATCTACCATATACTGTAGTCATTTCATCTATCACCTGCCCAAACAGGTATATTTTGAAAATCATGTTATCCTATCTCCTATGTACAAAAACAGTTGCTAAACACAACTCATCAGTTTTCTCAAAATGTGAAAAATGGAGATAAGGCAACAAAGAACGGAGCTCACGATATATTAAAACAATGTAACTGCCAAAAAAGTGGTTTTACCGCTAAAGGGAACCACTAAACGTTAGTTTTGATGTGCTAAATTTGTCCTACCTGAACTCGAGGGAACTAACCATTCAGGATTCAGCAGCACTAGACAAGAACGTTTAAAACTCCCATAGCTACTTGAAAATCCCTTAAGAAACAGGGCCTAATGATCGGTCGTAGCCAACCACCAACTCCTGTACCACCTCAGCAATCATTTTTGAAACACAATATTCATAAGACTTTAAGTAACATCATTCTGTGCAAAATTTCATTGGTATGGATAAACGGGAGATCGTTTCGCAGATTATCTACCTCTCCCAAAAGAGGGACGCGTAAGGGGAGATCATTTTGACCAGCCTTTTTACGTCCCTTTGCCAAACAAGGTAGATGTTTAGCAAGATGTGTAAGGAGGGGAAAATCCCTTTACTTCTTGTCATTCGAAAGACTGGTCTCAAAAAATTTGATAACATTATAACAATAAGAAGAAATCAATCTATTTACATCATAATTTATCTAGAATATTTCATAGCGTATGTTTCAAGCAAAGGGCCCATAAGAGATTTTTTTCCCCTCTTTACAATATTTGTACATTCCCTCTTTTGTCTGGTAAAGAGAAGTAATAGGACTGAGCGCAACGATCTTCCATTCTGAACTACCCGGGCGAAGGAAATCTCTTGTGAATGGCGATATTCTCAAAATATTAAGTAAATCATTTTTAACTGACCCTGCTTCGCCTAGCATGTACATCTTACAGCTGTCAGCTATATCAGATTGAATGCCAGGAATGCTCGCTCAGTAGTGGTCTCAAAAATCCAGTTTGACCTGCATGTACCTTAATCACCAGACCGTGGCTTTGCGCCACATTATTTTTGCCCTTTGTTGTTCCAGGAGAGGTAGTCCATCTGATTCAGATCGAGCGAGGCAGAACAACCTTGTACTTAACAGCTTTGCCGACAGAAAGAGGAGAAGTTCGGAACTCTGTCGTACTCCAGGTCTGTTTTCTGTCTGTCTGTCTGTCTGTCTGTTTGTCTGTCTGTCTGTCTGTCTGTCTATCTGTCTGTCTGTCTGTCTGTCTGTCTGTCTGTTTGCTTGTCTCTCTATCTGTCTGTCTTTTGTCGGCCAAAAATGAAAAAGAAAGAAAGTAGGAGGGGAAAAAAAAAACACCTAGATCTATCTGTGGTAAGAAAATGATTATAGTTCCATCTTCTGTACGACTACTCTGCATAAAATGGTTTACTAAAAACGAATGACTGAGAGACTGAAAGGTATTGATCAAACAGCGGAAAGAAAGAAAAAAAAGGTGGGGGGGAGGGAGGGAATCACATTCATGATTACTTCTTGTCATTCGAAAGCTTGATGGAAACACACACACATACGCACACACACACACACACACATACAAACTGATAAAATTATAACAATAAGGAGACACAACATTTTCTTTCTGCCATGTTTTTTTTTTAATAAAGATTTTTAAATATAATTTTCCATAACGTATGTTTAATTCAATCAAAAGACGCCCAAGTGACTATATTTTAGCCTTTACAATCACCAACGCTTATTCAACACCTCTGGTGATACATGGCAAAAGGCAGTCAATAGAGCTGCTCACGACGATTTCTCACTAAATTTAAATACTTATATATTTTAGGCATTTCAAGTTATTATCACAAAGGTTAAGTTGGCGCACACTGTTATTATTATTATTATTATTATTCAATTTATTTTGTATTATTATTTTTTTTAATTTAAAAAAAAAATTCTGTTATTTATAGCCAGGAAGGGAGGGGGGGGAGGGTATAAGTAATCGTTTATTTTATACTTCAGTGACACAAAGAACAAAAAAATAATCTGTCTCAACATGCCAATCGAGCCAGTGAAGTTAGACATATGTCAGTGTTAGTTTCCTATGAAGCATGCTCTGTTTCCTCACAGAGAGATTGAAATGTTTCAATATACTCTACTTAAAGAACATTATTTTGTGCACGGCTAATCACTCATATTGATATTTCACGTTTCTGCTAAAGGTCACCCCCAATAAGTTCTATTTATGACCTTGTTAAAGTGTTCATAGGTGATTGATATTGCTAGATAATATTGTATTCAACGGTATATATTTCGTAAATTTCGTTGCAATTTATTCTTGTTCTTCCTACTTTAGTCTGAATTTAGGTAATGATTAATCTTATCATTACAAGTAACGCAATGTTAATTTTGCCCAATATCATCACGCGGTCGTGATTCTCTGTTTATGTTGTGTTTTAACGTCAAATAAAATACATATCTGGAACTACAATACTGAAGTTATCTGCCGATCGATATCTTAATCAATAAACACAGGCAAAAGATAAACAAATCAATAACGAAAAAGTGTCAAGACTTCATACGATCGATATTGATAAATGACTTTAAATGCAAAATTCCGGAGGCCAAACGGCCAAAGCTTTTTATCCGGGCAATTGCCTTTTACTTGCCATTTTGATGATACAGATTTTCATATTGGCTTATAAAAATTTAAAAACAAATAGAGAGCTTAACACTTACTGTCATTCATGTTATTGCTATAAGTATAAAATTGCTGAACTGATTTTTTTTATTTTTTTTTAAACAACTTTTGTCATTGTTTAATCCTGAATTTATCCAGCCAAAGAGGACGTGGCAAATGCAAATTGAAAAGAAAAGAAAAATTAAAAGAAAGAAAATAAAAAATCGTAAATGAATAGAAGTGGCTCAGGCCAAGAATAAAGAACCCCCCCCCCCCCATTAAGAAAACAAAGAATCACACACTAAAAGACAGACAGATACACACACAGACAAGTACATTTAGAGCCAGGCAGACATGCAGACAGAACAGATAGGAAGACAACAGATAGACAGATAAAAAGAGACAGAATAATCTTCAACCCCCTCCTCCCCTCCAGCTCCCCACCCTCCCCCCAAACCTTTACCTCCATCTCTCTCCCTATCACCCACCCTATGTCTCTCTATGACTGCTCGTCTCCTATCTGTCTGTCTGTCTGTCTGTTTGTCTGTCTGTCTGTCTGTCTGTCTGTTTGTCTGTCTGTCTGTCTATCTGTCTGTCTATATGTCTGTCTGTCTATCTGTCTGTCTGTCTGTCTGTTTGCTTGTCTGTCTATCTGTCTGTCTTTTGTCGGCCAAAAATGAAAAAGAAAGAAAGTAGGAGGGAAAAAAAACAAAAACACCTAGATCTATCTGTGGTAAGAAAATGATTATAGTTCCATCTTCTGTACGACTACTCTGCATAAAATGGTTTACTAAAAACGAATGACTGAGAGACTGAAAGGTATTGATCAAACAGCGGAAAGAAAGAAAAAAAAGGTGGGGGGGAGGGAGGGAATCACATTCATGATTACTTCTTGTCATTCGAAAGCTTGATGGAAACACACACACATACGCACACACACACACACACACATACAAACTGATAAAATTATAACAATAAGGAGACACAACATTTTCTTTCTGCCATGTTTTTTTTTTAATAAAGATTTTTAAATATAATTTTCCATAACGTATGTTTAATTCAATCAAAAGACGCCCAAGTGACTATATTTTAGCCTTTACAATCACCAACGCTTATTCAACACCTCTGGTGATACATGGCAAAAGGCAGTCAATAGAGCTGCTCACGACGATTTCTCACTAAATTTAAATACTTATATATTTTAGGCATTTCAAGTTATTATCACAAAGGTTAAGTTGGCGCACACTGTTATTATTATTATTATTATTATTCAATTTATTTTGTATTATTATTTTTTTTAATTTAAAAAAAAAATTCTGTTATTTATAGCCAGGAAGGGAGGGGGGGGAGGGTATAAGTAATCGTTTATTTTATACTTCAGTGACACAAAGAACAAAAAAATAATCTGTCTCAACATGCCAATCGAGCCAGTGAAGTTAGACATATGTCAGTGTTAGTTTCCTATGAAGCATGCTCTGTTTCCTCACAGAGAGATTGAAATGTTTCAATATACTCTACTTAAAGAACATTATTTTGTGCACGGCTAATCACTCATATTGATATTTCACGTTTCTGCTAAAGGTCACCCCCAATAAGTTCTATTTATGACCTTGTTAAAGTGTTCATAGGTGATTGATATTGCTAGATAATATTGTATTCAACGGTATATATTTCGTAAATTTCGTTGCAATTTATTCTTGTTCTTCCTACTTTAGTCTGAATTTAGGTAATGATTAATCTTATCATTACAAGTAACGCAATGTTAATTTTGCCCAATATCATCACGCGGTCGTGATTCTCTGTTTATGTTGTGTTTTAACGTCAAATAAAATACATATCTGGAACTACAATACTGAAGTTATCTGCCGATCGATATCTTAATCAATAAACACAGGCAAAAGATAAACAAATCAATAACGAAAAAGTGTCAAGACTTCATACGATCGATATTGATAAATGACTTTAAATGCAAAATTCCGGAGGCCAAACGGCCAAAGCTTTTTATCCGGGCAATTGCCTTTTACTTGCCATTTTGATGATACAGATGTTCATATTGGCTTATAAAAAAATTTTTAAAAAATAGAGAGCTTAACACTTACTGTCATTCATGTTATTGCTATAGATATAAGTATAAAATTGCTGAACTGATTTTTTTTATTTTTTTTTAAACAACTTTTGTCATCGTTTTATCCTGAATTTATCCAGCCAAAGAGGACGTGGCAAATGTAAATTTGCCGAGTACAATGTTTATCATTACTACATAGATCTATATTATTTTTATTTTTTTTTAAAAATACATTATCATTAAAACAGAAAAAATAGTTTGTGTGTATGTGTTTTGTGGGGTTTGTTTGTTTTTTCCAAAAAAATTTTTTTTCTTAAAATTCTCCTCCTCAGAGACATACCCTACGTGTTTTATTCCCAATCTCTGGATAAACTTCTCAAATCTCAAAATTAACCCTCATACCCTATCCTAATCTTAACCCTTAATGTCTGAAAACATAACCATACATTTTTCTTCATAGCCAAAGTTTAAGAGTTTTGTCAACAAGAACGTACGACAAAAACGTATGACAAATCGTGTGATAGCTACATGTAGCTGTACTTCCTGAAGGATAAATAACGTACATGTATCGTATTCGTCGTATATAGGCTGTAAGAAGATGTTAGGGCTATCAGAGATTGTCAAAGCCATGGGGAGAAATACAACAGCACCACATATTTATGACAGGATTGTTCCGGAAAGGATAATGAACAACAGCAAAAGAATTGGGAAAAGGAACTGCAATTAGAGTGAAGACTTAAATATGGGTCGAAAAGTCGTAAAATATTAATTTATCTTTAATAGCAGGTTATGCAAATTGTTAATTTAAAAAAAAGGGGGGGGGGAGGGGAGGGAATTTTAGCTTACATATTATACATGTAATATAATATATACATGAGTGAAAAGACTGTGATCACAGAACTTCCTGAGACAGACTGTGACGATAGACAGAAACACAGGCTAGATTATAATTGCCAGAAATTCTTGCGCGGACATAGAGCAAGAACAAGACATGCGAATGAATTCTAGTCATTTCAGATCAGAGACAAGGATAAAGAATGGTAGGCCTATAATTAATTTTCAGCCAAACCTCGAATCCACAGACAAATAATAACAATAATAATTTCTAATAATAATAACACCATAACAACAATAATAATAACAACAACAACAATAATAATAATAACGAGAGGGGAGACGACCATTTTTAAGAGTGTTCGTGCAGGGAAAGCAAAACCGTCCAGAATGTCTTGGTCAGAATTATTATTACATGTACTGTTATTAGGAGGAGCAGACATTTATAGAGGCACAGTAACACAATAGTATTATGTTATTTTTTGACCATGGTTGTGGACAGCTGAGATAACCACCACTACAGGAGATTGAAAAGCTTATAAAAACCATAACAGGAGGAGCAGTATCATTTCAAAATAAGAGCTTTAACTCGAATATTGTGTGCAAATGTACACTGCAGATCTGCATGAGATCACGCATAAACATTTTTGAACTCTTGTGCAGATTTTGACTCTCTCACTCATACAGAGACTATTATGTACCAGTATACAAAAAGATACACGACAGTATTATACACAAACAGATAGACACAATTGCACATTACAGGGTACATACCTCTGACTTTGGGACAGCCGTGGTGGGATTTCCTGGGGCTGCGATCTACATCTTCTCCGTCACTCATGACCTCATAGCTCTTCAAGCCGTCATCATCGTCGTTGGAGGAGATTCTGACGTCATCTTCTTCCTCATACTGCTTGGTGACGTCGTCATCTGACGTGGTGTTGGCTCCCTCGGATGTGTCCAAGCTGTTGGCGCTGTCGTTGAGTCCGCTATCTCCGCTTTGATTGTGCTCAATGTCCAAAGCTTCTGTAGTTTTACATCTTTGTTGGTTAGGATTTCTTGGATCTGGACAGGAGACAGGACTGGTTCTCACAGCATTTCCAGTGAAACTGAGATTCTGGCTCCCATGTTGAGAGGACAGCGTTATATGGCTCGCATGTGAAGAGGGCGTCATTATAAATTCCCTATTGTTTGTGAGTACTTTATCTGACGGACTCAGTTCGCCTTGTTCATGCACGCCCAGTCGGAAATGATGATACAAGCGGTGACCACCTCTGTTGCTGTTGTCGCCGGCGCTGCTGTTGATGTTGCCGGTGTTGTTATTGCTGTTAGTTGTGGTGTTGGCGTTACTACCGAAGTGCAGATGGTGGAAGCCACTGTCGATTTCCATGGGGGCTGTTCTTGACAGGATCATCTGCTGACCTCGAATCAAAGTGTCTTTGTAGATCAGCTGTGTTTCTGAAATATCACGCATCTGTCTTGTCTGTGCAGGAATCCGAAAATGGATCTAGCTGGAAGCAGCAACGTGTGGAATATTGAAACTACACCGTAAGCTTCCAAATCAACTGACCATAAAGGTTGTTTGTCTTGTACAAAATCAAGGCACCAAACATAACTTTCACAAAACTCAAGACTCACGTATCAACATAGTTCATGTTCAATTCAAACTTGTGTTCAAATGTACAGGTTGTTTCATTTTTTTTTTTTTTTTCTCTACACTAGTTTACTTTCGGGTTTTTTCATTCACAGCAAGTCCAATGCAAATAAACCCAAAAATCTGTCACACACAGAGATAAATTTATCCCATTTTTCATGTCAGAAATCGTTTCATTTTTATTTGTCTTTTTTTTTTTTTAGAGCTATCTAGATCTAGATCTCGATCTCGAGGTGTGATAATATTAAATAGGCTAGTTTCAAAACATAAGGCCTACGCAACACCGCTGCTTGAGTCTCAGTGACGAGCAGGCCTACCGCGTTCTGTAACTTTCCCGAGCGCTCAGAATGAGTTGACTGACAGCGAGGGTCCTCCTAACTTCCTATTTCTTTATGCAACAATTCTGACATACAACAGGAATGAAGTTTTTATAACAATGCGAGTCACCTTTAGCCCGTCGACCACACAGGAAGCCCAGAGCTTACAATATCAAACGGTGCGGCGCATAAAATGAACATAACTGAACGGCCTCTCATGATCCAATATCAGTGGTGGGGAACACAAGCGAGGGACCGGCCCTCCATCAAAGGAAATCAAATATATTCCAAACATTCCCCGATTATTCCATAGTGCTGACCATAAAGGCAGGACAAGGATTCGAAATCGCTCAAACCACTCGTAAACGACGGGACAAAACAAGGCAGGAAACTGCCGGTCGGATTTACCTCCGCTTGACATGGTGGGCGGAGCGATTGTCAAGTAGGCGGGGCGAAACGTAACTGCGGACGAGACGGATTGTAAGCCACGCTGTGATTGGTAGACAAAGCTGCGACTTGCTAAGCACGAGGATCACGGATTATGATAACAAAGGGCGCGACCAATCATGGGCGACAACCTGTTCGTATTGAAGCAAAATTGGGCCTCTTTATTCTTCGGCAGGTTGTTTTGTTAGATTTGGCATAGCCGAGCGCTGCTCTCGTGTGTCTAATGTTTCCTGTATGGGGTTGCTACAGCCGTCAGGAGCTCGGGGGTTACAGCAGTGAGGGCTTTCTCTGTGCCCTCAATGATTGCCCACTTTTCTTGCTGGGTGATCTCAGAACTGACGACCGTGTGAGGAAGAAATTTTGATAGAGAAGGCCGGACGTACCTACCGAAGTCAAGCTATATCAGGGGCGGAATGATGCAGTGTGTGTGGGAGGGGGAGGGAAGCTGGTGGGGGGGGGGGGAGGAGGAGAGGGAAGGAAGGAGGGCAGGAAAAGGTGGAGAGTAGCTTGAGTAGAGAATTAAACAGGAAAGAATGGAGGAATAATAGGGAGAAAAAAAATAAAAGAAATGTTAGGTTGGAGGAAACCATCTATCCATCCATTCATCCATCCATTCATCCATCCATCCATTCATCCATCCATCCATCCATCTATTCATCCATCCATCCATCCATCTACTCATCCATCCATCCATCCATCCATCCATCTACCTATTACGTGTGCCTTCTTGTCCTTTCACTTATATTAGCTATGGGAAGGTGTGAGGGGGCTGGGCGGGGAGACGAAGGGTCAAGTAATAAGTGACTTAAATAATTATGTTGAGGGGAGGGGGGGTGCTGGGCAGAGTAGGACCGTCTGACTTTGCGAATTGCGAAGTAAAAGAAACAAAAGAGGGGAGAGATAACGAATGAGAAAGTATGAGGAGTAAGGAACTAGAGGAATGGAGTTAATCGGGGATAGATTGGCGTTTGATGGTTGTGGCTTAGATACTGCAGAATGACTTACCAGAAATCAGAGCGTCTACAGTCTAGTCGAGAGGAGAGGGAGGGGGCGTATAAGATGACTTTGCTAAATGAGGGATAAAGTAAAGAAAGTATAAAAGCAATCGCTAGCTTGATGGAGGAAAAATGGAGTAGAGACCAGTGACCACCGTTTAAACATTTCGAGCTCCAATGAATCAAGTCGAAAGGAGGGAGGGGGGGGGGGAGGGGAGAAAGGTACGAGGAAAGAAGTGGAATCAGAAGAATTTGACTCTTTTGATAGCTGGTCAAAAAGAGAGTGAGAGAGAAAGAAAGTAAGTGAATGTGTATGGGGGAGGGGGAGAGTTTGACCATACGACTCTGTTGATAGATTGTCAAAGAAATAAGAGAGAGAGAGAGAGAGTGAAAGGGATGAATGGGGAGCCAAAAGAGAGGATTAAGGCATGTTGTGGGGGGAGGGGGGGAGGGAGAGCGATAGGCCTAGTTGAGATATTTGCAGAATGACTCCCCAGAGACAAAATCCGAGCTTGTCCGGCACCAGAAATGAGTTTGGAATGATCCCTATTTGCTGGCAATTTATGTCTAGCGCGACTGGAGCCAGAAAATGACCTCCTCCCATCCACCCCCCTCCCCCGCCCCCACCACTTTCCCCCAAGGGGAGGCTATCAAGACAAGATTGGTTATTAATCGTAGTTCTGATGACGATGATGCTGAGAGCAAAGTGGAAGAAATTCACTGATGTGATGGGGAGTAAGTTATTCATACACTGTAAAAAAAATGTCTGTAATCATAAATCCATTCGTAGTGAACTTAGGACCAATTTAGCGTATAATTTATAGCTAGATTTTTATTTATTTACTTTCAGTTTTTTTTTTTTTTTAATAAATTTATGGCACATGTTTAGTATGTTTTTGGTGTCATTTTTTTTTTTGTTCGTGGTGTGTGTGTGTGTGTGTGTGTGTGTGTGTGTGTGTGTGTGTGTGTGTGTGTGTGTGTGTGTGTGTGTTTTCTATCCTTGCGTGCATGTTAGATTTCTATGTGTGTATGTGTACCTCCTA
>JBCAUA010187657.1:0-21448 GCA_038406235.1 Peronia verruculata | reverse complement strand
ACACACACACACACATACATACATACATACATACATACATACATACATACATACATACATACATACATACATAGATGGGAAATATGTGGGAGTGTAAATAATATTTTTTATTATTTTGCTGGGAGAAAAACAGACCAGACTTTCAAGTGTTCAAAATAATCTCAAAGCTCTGTTGCTATAGATGGTCAAAAAATAGTGTCAAAGTTCTATGCTTTCGGGTGTTAAAAAATAGTCACAATGGTTTACTGCTCGCAAGACGTCTTAATAGTGTAAGTTCACGTTACTCGCTAATTGAATACATCCTGTATCTCATTCAAACTCTTCCGCTAAATCTAATCCTAATCCTAAATCAAAGTATGTCTAAATCTAGGCCTTTTGTGAGATCATTTCGCAGATTATCTGGCCTTTCCAAAAGTGTGATTTTTAGTAAAGGGAGATCATTTTAACCAGACTTTTACTTCCCTTTGCCTGACGAAAGATGTGTTGAGCAAGTAGTGTATAGAGGAAAAAATCTTTCTACTGCTTGCCATTCGAACAACTGATCACCAAAAAAATTGATAAAATTATAACAATAAGAAGAAAAAATTCTCTTTACATCAGGATGTTTTGGGGAATTTTTCACAGCGCAATTTTTTTCCCTCCCCCTCTTTACACTGCTTCTTCAATCCCTTTTTTATCTGATAAAGGGAAGTAAAACGACTGAGCACAACGATCTCCTATCGACACTCTTGGCCTTATGTGAAACTTCTCCCTTCTAGAGATCTAGAATTTGGATCCGGAATTTACAAGGTGTAATCCTGTGTCGCCGGAACAAATCAAAGAAGGCAATTTGATTGGTGGGACAAGAGACCCTGATCGCACAATCCGCTAAGTTTATTCTGACCAGCTGGTCGCTATAGTCAGTGCGAGAAGAAAGACAGACAGAAAGAGAGAAAGGATGGAAAAATGGCAGAAAGAAAAAAGACAGAAAAAAAGAAAGAAAGAAAGAAAAGAAAGAAAGAAAGAAAGAAAGAAAGAAAGAAAGAAAGAAAGAAAGAAAGAAAGACTGTTTTGTTTTGATGTGTTTGTTTTTCAAGATAAATTGTATCAAAACGGATGTGTGTATTTTCTGTTCTTTGATTCTCGCAGTCATAACAACTAACAATAGTA
Source organism: Peronia verruculata (assembly GCA_038406235.1). NCBI lineage: Eukaryota > Metazoa > Mollusca > Gastropoda > Systellommatophora > Onchidiidae > Peronia > Peronia verruculata. Next base: position 20,299 of record JBCAUA010187657.1, on the reverse strand, counting down.
GTGATGGCAGTAATAACAATAGTAAACGTAATAATGCACAGGTAGCCTGTTCGGACAGCCGGCGGCCATCAAAGTTGTCCAGAAGCGACGAGGGTCCGGCATCCACCGTGAGATCGTACAAGCGGAGAGGTTGGCCTTCACTCTCCGACTGAGACACCAGAACATTGTCAGTGAGTACCTAGAGAACAGAAATTGTACACACATTCTTAACCTCAGAACTTTGTCAGTGAGTACCTAGAGAACAAAGACTGTACACACACTCCTAACCTCAGAACTTTGTCAGTGAGTACATAGAGAACAGAAACTGTACACACACTCTTAACCTCAGAACTTTATCAGTGAGTACATAGAGAACACAAACCTTCCACACACTCTTAACCTCAGAACTTTGTCAGTGAGTACATAGAGAACACAAACCTTCCACACACTCTTAACCTCAGAACTTTGTCAGTGTGTACATAGAGAACACAAACCTTCCACACACTCTTAACCTCAGAACTTTGTCAGTGAGTACATAGAGAACAGAAACTGTACACACACTCTTAACCTCAGAACTTTGTCAGTGAGTACATAGAAAACACAAACCTTCCACTCACTCTTAACCTCAGAACTTTGTCAGTGAGTACATAGAGAACAAAGACTGTACACACAGTGAGTACCTAGAGAACAGAGACTTTCCTCACACTCTTAACCTCTGAACATTGTCAATGAGTACCTAGAGAGCAGAAACTACATGAGCACACCCTCTAAATCTCAGAACATGTTCGATACTAAGGCAGAAACTACATGAAGACTCCAGTGGAAAGACCAGATAAGTCACATTTTCTACAAAAGGAGAAAAACAAATTAAAGTTTTGAAGTGTATAGTTTTTCACTGTGGACCCTTTTTTAGCGGAACTTGCCTGTGCTTTATGACGTTAGACAATAACTCATTTTTCACAAAATGTGATTTTTTTTTTTTTGCACTGAAGTCTCAAGATGCATCGTAATGTTGCTAACTGGCCATTTTGTATCTGTCACGGTAAGATCTTTCACAGATTCCATCTGCTGTCTCTCTTCTCACTTAAGATCACGAATATATTGTCACTGAGTAAGGATAACAAGAAATGCGCACACAGTCCAAATCCCACTAAATACGTCTATAACAAAATAACATGCCATAGAAAGTAAATACATACATCATTGCTGTCTGGACTCTAAAGAAGGTTGTCATTGAACTTTTTACGCAGTTCGAACTTCGGTACAAATGGCCTACCATAGAATCAGAAAGTAAATGCCTCCAGTACTACTAGCTAGCCATTTCAGACTCACTAGAACAAACGCCAATGACCAGTTTTCTGCACCTTTGTCTATGCTTGTTAGAATCAGTGACCTCTGTCACTCCCTGCTACATATAGCACCGAGTCATCCACATTACTATTAAACGTTCACAATTTAGCCAACCTCTTTTGTTTCAGTAGTCAGACTTTGAAATGATTTGTTGTTTTCAAATGACTTCTATGTATTTTCCCGCATTGTTAGTTGTGAAAAGAGTTCATATCAATGAACCAGCATCCTTGCACACAACAGTTTTATGGCAACATATCCAGTAAAATGCCTCCCTTCAGCTGCACTCGCACATTAATACGCTTCCTACTGCCTTAGGGCACCCGAGTTGAACAGAGATCTACCATCAACTGACCACTAAATGATCATACCTTTGTCTGTCCCTGTCCAGACATCCTGGACGTCAACATGTGTGACGGGCTGAGGGGGGACGCCCTGATCGTCATGGAGCTGGTCAGTCCTCGGACACTGCAGTCCATCCTGGATGACGTCACACACACCATTTCCCAGACCCAGCGTCTTCAGTTTGCACTCGAGGTATCTGACCTTTGACCTTATCCCTCTGACAAATTAAGCATGTCAAACATCCTACTTAAGTGGGGGAAAAAGAGGAGCTTAACAATTGTTTGACATTTCAGTTTGAATATCAGTTAATGCTAATCAGATTTATAATACATACACTTAATGCTTCAGTTTTTACATAATTTTTACATAATCTCAGTGCAGGAATGCCGCTTGGTAAAAAAAATTTTAAAAATGGACTTTCTCCCTTTCAAATTGGTATTCTTGGTAAATTCACCGTTCTCAGACCGCCAAAGAACATTCACACTTTCTATTGTTGCGTCATCGTCGACGTTGTTATAAATACTATTATCATTATTGATAAGATGATTTTATGAAATATAATACGACTGTCCAACCAGAAAACTAGTCAAATCACTGGGAAAAAAAAACAACAGCAAATAGCATTTCACAAAGAACTTGATATTGATGTTAATAATACTCTGCCAAGTTTTCTAGTCAAAGTGATAAGATGATGATGATTGTGGCATGTTTGGATATATACAGTTTATTCTCCTTTCTCTCGACGTTTGTACAAAGAGAAGTAATGTTACTGGCGTAACAAACTAACCGAAGCTTGTAACATGTAATTGATTGACAGATCAGTCGAGCATTAGGCTACCTACATCGCAATGACGTAGCACACCTGGACGTCAAGCCGCGCAACGTCCTCATGACGTGGGATGACGTCTGTAAACTGGGCGACTTTGGCAGCCTCACCCGCACACGGACGGATCTCCCGCACGAAGAAATTGAGTTCACGCAGTTGTTAGGTAAGTGACGCTGCAGATTTTGAATTGATCTGTTCCGACCAAGCGAACGGCTGGAAATTTCTGTGTAATTTTAGTAGGGGGGGGGTACAAACACTTCAAATTGCTCACTACCTCTGGCATAGAAAAAAAAAAAAAAACCTAAAGGATCCAAGGGACCGGTGACAACTTTACTGTTATCGGACCTCGTGGTGGAGTGGTCTACAACTCATCAGTGAGTGTTCTATTTCAAGCAAGGGGGAGGGGGGATACAAATCCTTTACATGTTTCAAATGACTGTAGAAAAAGGATTTTCTTTCTTTCTTTCTTTCTTCCCGATGCTTTTTTTTTTTTTTTTTACATTTTGTCCTTGACCTAGGGAAGTAACCTAGCAGACTGAAGAAAAAACTAATTGAGAGGACAACAGGAGCCGTGGTTGAACAGTCGCGAGGTCTACCTCTCAATGAAAATATCAAGGGTTCGAATTCCACTCAGGGAATGGGAATATTTCGAACCTTTAATTCTTTATTATTTTATTATTATTATTATTTTATTTATTTATTAAATTTATTTATTTGTTGAACCATTTTATTCGTTTATTTATTTTCGATAGTGCAACAATCCCTTCGCATAGTTTTCTCTGATAATAGATGAAAATATACTGCAAGAGTTAATTGCAATTTTGACTGTTCTGACTGTTTCAGGTACTTTACCCTACCGAGCACCCGAGTTGATGAAAGGCTGTTTCCCTACGAACAAGGCGGACATTTTCTCCTTAGGAATCACTCTGTGGCAACTGGTAAAGGATTCTTTGCATGATAGTAATGTATACGTAACTCTTTTTTGTTATAAGTAAGTTTATCTTCGCCAGCCTTCTCTCCCACCCCTCCCTTTTTTGTTCGTATATTTTGTTTTATGGTGGCATGATACATATAATATAAGAGCGAAAGGCATGAGAGAATGAACGAGAGAAAAAAATGCTAGCTGATGTCCAAAACCCTTCAGTGCTGATCCATGGATTGTTTGGTAATTTCTTAAATTCTATATTATAATTATGATTAATTTTCGTTATAAAAAAAAATAATAATAATAATAATCAGTGTTGTTAAAAATCGACCTTACTGTCCTATTATCTCATTATTGAACAGAATTTTAAAAATAGAATAACCAATGAAATCTTATTTGAGTCTCTTTAGTTTACTCCTTGCCACTAATTAATACTAATCTGTGTGAGAGGAGGCAAAGTGTTTTCTTGTCTTGTTTTTTAAATTAATGTCCTCATTTTTCCCCCTTTTGATTTTGTTTTTAGTGCTTCATGCCAACATCACTGGTTTTTGAAAATTGCCGTGGTTTCATTCAGTGTTTTCTTCCTTCATTTCTTTCTTTTTTCTTTCTTTTTGTGTTTACTTCTCTCCTTCTATTTTGGTTCCTGCTTTCTTTCTCTCTTTTCTTTTCCTTTCTCTCTTTCTTTTTTTTTTCCAATTTTTTTGTTGTTGTTGTTGTTGTTGTTGTTCGTGATATGAGACAGATTTGATGTTATGTGCTTTGTAGCGAGGTAACATTTCCCATTGTTTAAAATTAAATTCGATAACTAACGGCACAGGCATATTGATGAAAACATAAACTCAGTGACTTCCAGTGCGTTTCCCTAGTTACAACCGCTGACACATCGTAAAAAATACCCCATGCTTCAATCTATACATAGAAATAGATATAGATATATATACACACATATCTATACCACTTTTAAATTTCTTAGGAGAGAACACTGTTTTATTTTTCGGAGATATAGACTAGTAATACAAATACATGTAATTCATTTGCATACTCAGAAGAATGAGAACGTATTGTAATTTGTGATAAAGATCCAGTTATGATATAGACTTGCTACTTTTCTCTCTTTGTGCAGGCCACCAGAGAAACCCCCCACAGTGGTGCCAACCCGCACTGGCTCATCTACCAGGTTACCAAGGTAAACAAACGACCCGACCACCATGACGTCGGAAGTGACGTCACTGAAGCCAGGTATCGCGACCTCTACACGGCCTGCTGGGACGCTGATCCCAACGTCAGGCCTCAGGCTAAAGAAGTGATGGTCACTTTGAAAAGTTTGATGGACACTAGTTCCACTTGTTGGACAGAGGAGTGGGGAACGGACTCGCTACGAGCCAGCTGACCAAAAGAGACTTGACGATGTCAGAATACAGTGCTGGCTACAGAGCTCGGCTATTCCGGAGATAATGGACCTTTCCTGATTACTTGTAGCTCTCCGGTGCCAGAAGGACGTTAAAGTGACTTCACCAAAATTCATTTCCGGCCTCTCACAGTACCTCAACCACCAGGTGGTCCAAAGACGTAATAGAACGTAATGTAGGCCTACCTCAACTTTATCTTGAAGACCAGACCATCATAACCCTTACTATTACTAACCACAGTTTCTTCTTGACTTCTGAGATTAGTGTCATGCTTAGAGACAATGCCAGCACAAACTACGTTATTTTTCCACATTGATGGAGTGGGATACTACAGTTCACTGTGTTTTCCTAAAGTAGTTGTGTGTCCTAGAAAGTATTGAACACCAGATCTCCTAACCAAGGGCATGCATAACAAAATCAGAGTGGTGGATACCGTTACAATGAGGCCGAGCTCCTCCTCAAGTCAACAGAAACTCTAAAATGACTCAGTTTGAGTTATTACTTAATACGATGTTAAATTTTATAGATCTATTGTAATTAAGAGAGACTGGACATTTGTCTTAGATTATAACGGATAAATCTAAATGCATGTACAACTGATAGTCTGATAATACCAAGGTAGTTTTACAGCCTTTTCGACACAGTGACAGTGAGCTTTGGCGACCAAAACTACTGCTGAGGGTATCAGTATAGCTGGATTTCTCTCTTTCCTGAACTATTCTGATTACAGAGTGAAATGAAATACATTGTACGTGTACACTACAAAATGTGCAGTTCTATATATATGACATCGCCATCACAGATTGACGTACAGAAACAGGGCTCAGACTGGAAAGACTTTAATTTCATGATGGATTCAAGAAATCTTATGAGCCAGATTTCAGTGATTTCAAAAACTTACAAGGCAGATGGTTTGTTATACAAATTGGGATATGAAATTTTGTCGCTGTTTTCGAGTTCTTGTTGTTACATATGACACTAAACAAGAGGGTTCAGTGTACCTCCACGATAACTGACCATATCAATTGCAAAGCCATTCAATGTTGACCAAATTCCTTACAAGTCCTTCAAATGAATTATGAACTAGCATATTCTTGAGAGTTTGAGTTTGAGGCAACAGACGCATTCAGCTGGACTTTGTGAATGAGTGAAATGTGCCATGTTTTTCGGCCAGTTACGTCGCTTACCTTGGCGAAGTTCAGGTAAAAGGTATAGGACAAACATTGCAAAGAAAGAAAAGAAAAATCACTTTCTTTATCGTTATTTGAAACACGTGATGCAAAAAAAAATTATATATATTTATATATATCACGATATGACCAAAAAAAAACAAAAAACAAACAAAATTGTTCATCGTATATGGTGACTTTTTCAGAACTTTTGGTTACTTGTGATTCACATAACAAGTGAAAAAGTCTTCCTTCTTTCCAATGCTTGGGTTACACCGCTTGCACTGGGCAAAGGGAAGTAATTTGGTTGGTGATCAAAACGGCTCATTGACATAATGACAAACAACACAAGGCAGCTCCTGGAAAGATGTCCTGGAATTTACCGATCTTTTACTCCTCACATCCTGTGGCGTTCATTTTCTGAGATGTGGAGTTAGCTGAATACTTAGTTGTATGTCCATGTACTGTATTGCTGAGATCAAGAATTAAAATCAAAGTTGTATAACTATTAGTCTATTAGCCACTTACTGTGTGGCATCAAGATTCTGTGCAACGTATGGCAGCAAATTCTGACTTGAACATCACTGGGTAAAAAAAATTTACCCCTGACTTCCAACTGAAGCTATTGCTATAGTTACATAGATACACAACAGCCACCACTAACTCTCAATATTGCTTCGGCGCAGGGGCCACCCAAAGTCAAACAGGAAAGGACTAAAGCTCAAGAATAGCAATGCTTAAGTTAACATGTCTACAAAATGAAGACACCAACATGAGACCATTCTCTTAGGAATACATGTTTTTTCAACTTCAGTTGCATGTTCATGTACCTACATACATGTATTGTATTATAGAATTTAACCCTTATGAAAACACATGTGTCTACTTGTGTGCATTTTGTAAGAATGGGCAGATGGTATGCCGTTTCAATGTGGTAGGACTGATTTATAAAATAAAATGTACATGTATTTGTAAGCTTGCAATACACATGTAGTGCATTCTAGCTATAAATGAGCGAAGTTCCTTTTCTTTGCCAAGTTTCTTTACAAGGATTGCTAAGATGGAAAAGACCCATTTTTATTTTGTTATTTAATACACCTAAAGCAAAAATGTTTGAAAAAGTTATCACAGTGAGAAAATATTTTCATCACATAATGAACTTTTCAGAATCTTTTGGCTTGTCATGTTCTAAAAAACACAAGTAAGGGTGAATTTTGCTGCCTTTGTAATGCTTGTACATATACACATGTACAGTTGAATAACATGTATTATTTTACTGTGATATATTGCACTGACTGGACTTGGCAAAGGGAAGTAATTTGCCTGACGGTCATTATAAGACATGTCTTGGAGTTACAGTTCTTTCAGTTACAGTCGCTACTTGGGTAAGACTAGAGGGCCCGAGACCTCTTCCTTAGGAGCTACACACAGACCTTTGTTTATCCTTTCCATACAGAAAACAAACCATTGGAATATTGAGTGGCTCCTTTCCCATCTTGGGACAAAGAAAAACTAATGCTCTGTTTTGAGGTGTTTATCTACAAACGCAGATGTGTTTGAGAAACTTGGGGACATGTCAGAAGGTGGGAATTGACCGTACATTAACAATTTGTTGCACACTGTACATGTATGTAAAACAGCTGGTATATTTTCTGTTATCGCTCACAAAGGCAGGTTTTCATATTCCTAATGAATCCCGTTTTTGAATGTTATGTGCATATCATAAGAATCATAACACAGTTGTCCAGATTATTCCTAATGGTTTTGAGAAAACTTGACAAAAAAGTGAAAAAACACTAGCTGATGTCTTTTTGACATTGTAAATGAGCTTAAGTTTATTGTTGCATTGTTCTGAGTACAGCATGATCCAAATGAATGGCACAGTGTATTTAACTCAAAACCCTCCAAACATGAACTGGGCAATAATTATGTGTGAGTAACAGTTTCCAATATTCCATACCAGCATTTGTATTCCAGTATTATATGATGTGATGACACTATACATAAATATTAAAACTATGACTCATGTCTGTTATTACTATATATACATGTATGCATGTCTTTATGAAGTCCAACACTTTGGATGCACACAATTACATGTACGTTGATTTGTTGTCAGGTACTGTGCAGCTAAATTGCTCAAAGCTTGATATTTTCTTCATGTCAAATAAAAATGGAGATAACAATAACATGTGCTCATCAAAACAGAGGTGTCTATGTGTAAATGTACGTGCATTTCTTTCATTCAGTACTAGTAGTTTGTGGTGTTGTAATGAAATGATTGCTGAGTTATACAATGGACTTGTTCAGGATCTCCTTGAGAGCATGAGGTGGGAATCAGCATTACTGTTGTTTACCACTGTGAGTTGTCACATGGCGGTGGCATCTACGTTATCAAACACACTGTCTAGTGAACAATTTATACACCATATATTGTTGTCATGCAATTTATGAGTGTAACAATAACATCAAACAGAGTAAATATCAATGTATCTGGACTGAAAACCTAGGTCGTTTCATGCCTTTGCTCACGATACAATTCCAGCTAGTGCTTGGTTGACCCTCTCGCCACATGGAGATCCCCAACAGATCCATTACAAGTATTGTACTATAAAATACCTTATATGAGAGCTTACTTTCTGGGGTTTTTTTTTTCCAGATCTAATTATGCAGACCACAGATTCTATTACAGTTGAACATGTAACCAGACAATCAGTTGCAAAAAAGGAGAAAGTGCACAAGCATTCGAGACCTACATGAATATCTGTGTCCCTCCTTTTAAAACTGGTCAATATACAAAATAACAAGATATATAGTACATGTATAGAAACAAACCAGAACAGACCACAAAGATTACGAAGGATTTAACATTTTATTGATCATTCAAACTTTCACAGTATCAGTGAAGTTCACAAGTGAATCTCTAATTCTCTAATTAAGTTCTATCAAAAGTGGATAAACAAAAATCTTAAACATTGAATATTGTGATTCATTTTAATTTTAATAGGCCATATATGTGACCTTACTTAGCCTTGGGAGTCAAATTAATATTGGATAGCTTGAAACTACCTTATAACATCATGACAGTTGCGAGCTATCTAGAGTGACAAAAATCATAAGAGCAGGTTGTTATCAATGTGCTGCCTAACATCACTCAGACTCACTGTCATGACATATCACCAACTAAAAGACAAGCAAAATTATAAATAATTAGACCTGTTAAAAATCCTGCTTGGCAGTGTCTTGCCTTACAGCATATATGTATAGATCTAACATTTGTCAACACAGAACTCGTTAATACATCCGTACCCGAATTAATTCATGCATGGTATATTTTTCATGTGACACTCTAATGAAAGTTACTGAACCCTGTAAGACATCGCTAGATTTAAGGCAGCTCAAATGAAATTTACATAGCTTTTGTAGGCAAATATGTAATCTAACTTTGTCTCCTACATCCCTGAAGATGATTTGAAACTTATAGGAATTTTCTTCTTCTTAAATTTCTTATCTGTGGTGGCTTAAGAGATATTCTGCCATCAGCAAAATTTGTAGTGGGTAAACTTGTGACATTTTTCACACATGTAGAACTTGCACCTCTCACTGGTGGAGACAGAGACGACAACTCATTCAATTGTCTAACTAGAAAGAAAAGTGAGCGACTGCATTACTAGTTTGGACATTTGCCTGCAATGTATGCTGCTAGCATTGGTAACTTCTTTGTATTGCACACAACTGCTAACTGGACATTTCAAACACACTGTGATTAAATACATTTTCCTTGAAAACATCTTTGTTGAGGAAAATCGAGATTTAGTTTTGCCACTTCAAAAGTTCAAAGTGCAGAAATGCTGCTTTGTTGAGAAGACAATGAAACTGTAAGTTGTTCAATGCTGTGAAAAGTTATGTTTGAATTGGTCATGTACTTCAGAGATGTCAATCTGTTTATAGGAAAAAGTAGGAAATGTTTGAATCTCTGTATTTTCACACCATATCAAATAGATTTATTGCATAAATTAAAGTGCCTGTAATGTAAATACAAAAAGTAATAAATAAATTTTAAGAAAACTGGGGTTCACAGAAACTGACTATATCCAAAAAGTCTATTTTCCTAATTTAATAGGACATTTCACATCCCTTGTTGGTGGGGAAATAATCAAACTGTCATGAAAAGGAGCATTTCATCACCTTTCTTATTCATCAGGGAGCATCTCAATATTTCCAACCCAAACAATAAACAGGACTCTTGAACTTGTGACAGCCTACAATAGGCAATAGAATCTTAAATCCTCTGTGTTCTTATACATCTATGAAATGTGAAAAGAAGTGAATTTTATATACAGTGGACATGATGTGGTGACTTGGTGAAAATGGCAACAAAACATGTAACATCACTTATTCTCTGGCGTTGACAGTCCATATTTACTCTTCATTTGGTCCAAGTCTTGCTTCTTCTTCTCTGTGTCTGTCTTCTTAAAGGCCTGCATGGAAATGGACAATACAAACAATCAATGCACAATCAACAAAGTGAGATGAAAAGGACAGTTTCAAACACTAAGCAAAAAGTACAGAAAAACAATGATTTTCAAATCATCTGACCTGAGACACAGTTGAAATCAGACAAATAGCTACAATCAACAAGTTCAATAGTTTTCAATTTAAACACATTGAATATTCATTGGTTCTCACTGTGTTTTGTCACACTGATTTCTTAATCATCGTAAAGAGAAAGCAGGTTCTTCACAATTGGTTCACATATACTCCCAAATAACTTTGCCACTATATGAGAGACTTGATATACTAATTATTTAAAATTCTGTTTAACATAATGTATGCTGACTATGATTACAAAAGTGCCATAAAAGCAACTGCCAAAATCCAAAGGTCCACAAGAGGAAGGGTCAGGCATGTGGACGGTGGATGGATGATCTGTCCCTACTTACTCGGACTGACTGGTAGTACAGGACCACGAGGTAGCGGTTACACACGTTGAAGCCAGACAGGTGATCACAGGCATTCTTTGCATCAAAAATGTCCTCGTACACAACAAAGGCTGTGCCCTTCGTCTCTGGTGTGTTCCCTCTGAAATAGCATTAAGGATTATACTTGTTAGGTTTCATACTAGTGTCAAGCATAATTTTTACAATTTCTGTATTGAACAGTATTTAAAGACACCTGTTGCGTCGGTGCAGCTCATTTCTTGAGCAAAATAGATACAGCGTCTCTAGCTTCTTCAAGATCAAAAGAAATTTTAAAAGTCAGAGAGAAAGATAGAAAATTGCTAATTATGGCATGCCTAATGTATTACAAACTAAAAAATAATACCTCAACCTATAAAGCTACAATTATGCCCTATTCTTGTTCTAGTTCTAGGATCCCTACTGACGGTCATTTCACAGCACCAGAGTAACAAGCTGGAAAACTCATTCAGCAGTCCCCAAAATTAATCTGCTATTCTCTCTGGCTGAAATCAAATCCAGCCACACAGCTACTCTTTGCTGGTGGTGTCTCAATATTAATAAACTAAAAGCTTTGAATGACATAATAAAATGATCAGCATGTGAGTCACATTATGGAAAAGGCAAAGAAAAAGAAAAAAAAAGAAAAGAAAACTGATTCTTCTGGTTGTCATTTTTTGCCTAACAGTAAAAGCAGCCTGATGACAAACAAAAAACACAGTGATCAGATGTTTGCTTCACTTAAACAAAAATTAACTTACACTCGTATCTGGCGGATTGCACCATATTTTCCAAAGATATCATACATTTCCTCAGCTGTAATCTTGTAGGGAAGATTTTTTACATACAAAATTCTGTTAACCTCAGGTGGAAGCCGCACCTGAAGAGAAATAAAAGCAGGGTGTTAATAGTGTAATGAATCATTAAAATTCATGCCACATGTAAAGCATACCAAACAATAAGGCAAATGTTATAATTTTAGCTGTGGAACTTCTCATGACAACTTTTCAACCATAGCTCTATGAAATTGTGGATCTTGGAAAGTACCAATGACACTGAGATGGTTATCTCCTGTGCATTGATCTGATCTAGACGGCAGCAAATGGAAGTGACTACAATTTCATATTCTGAGAGAGAAGAGAGTAATCAATTCTTTAAAAAAGTTTAACTCAGTCAATCCCGGCCATTTTTTCTTGGTTTTTCACCCCAACTCAGGCCATTTCATTATTGCTCAATCTTCTTGAAACTTGGCTCAAGCACCAAAGATATGTAATATCTAAAACATGTTTAGAATTAAGTATATGGCTGAAGCAGTTTTCTCAAAACATCCACGCAAAAAATGGCACTTTTCTGAAAAAAAAAAAAACAATTTTAGACAGGGCTGGATCTAGATCCACCAATGACGACTTCGCAACAAACCTGTCTGCTCTGTCGAGATCTATGACGTTGTAGGTATTAGCACTCCACATCTGACTTATTTCACCCAGTTTGGGATTTAAATTGTGGAAACAAACTTAAAAGAGTTAACTGAAGAATTCTAAACAAAATCCTGATTTCTTGCTCTTACTTGGCCCTAGATCTGTATGGAAAATGACTGACAGACGTGATTAAAACATAGGGGACTACCAAATGCAAGGTGGATGTAGAGCCATGCTAAATCCTAGATTACTGGGGCCCGAATATTCCAGCTAGATCTACATGTTTCAAACTTACTGTTACATCCAGTAAATATATTCAGTTACATCATTTGAAATCCTGTGCTAAGCATTGGGATACAATCACTTCAATCAGTTGCACTAGAATGCATGTGATCGTGAGCAGACATAAGAACCTGTCAATTTGTATTATTAGGCCGAGTTACAGAACAGAGAAGCCTGAACAGATGTTTCTGTCATCTTCTTGGATGCTGAAACCCCATGTGTGTCTCCCTTTCTCCATCAACACTAACTTCACCTGCACCCAGTCCCATCTACCATGAGCGAGCCATTCAGCAGCTGTCCTCTATTTTCCAAGAGGCAGTCAGAAAACCCTGACTGTTATTCAATGTTGGTAATTGTTACATAAAAGAGAATACTGGGCTCTCATCACTCAGTCGTCTGTCAATCATCATCTTATCAAAAGATTCTGCATATGATGTGGATGCGAAATGCTGCTCACACTACACAGGCACAAAGTGGGCTAAGTCAGGATGTATGTGGTTCATTCTTTAACACACGACAGGCAGCTTTTTGGACTTATCTCTTACTGCTTTCAGCAGTGTTTAATGAGATACATTTAAGAAAACTCTGTTGACGTCTGTCGATAATAGGTTCGCCGTATTGTTTACGTTACCAGAGTTAGATCTAGATCTATCTTACTAAGTTACTAGACTAGATCCTATCTAACAAACAGAATTCTGATCAATGCCTTCCTCTGATTCAAAATATATAAGATACCGAAAAAGACATGATCGGTCACTTGTTCTAAAAGCATAAAGATCTACCAATTTACTTCTCATTAGCCTATTTGTTAACATTTTTTTTTTTTTTTTATCGCAATACTTACGTTTCCTCTTCTGTTCATCGCCATCTTGATTGAGAATGACAGTGGAAACCACAAGTGACCTGATTTTCTTCCACCTTATGAGATTTACCAATAGTCAACTGAAGACATTATGGTTATTTAACAACTGCAGCTGATATTGTGTACATTGTTGCTATTAAAATTATTTATAGATTTTAAAATAATCCAACTGTATTGGCCATATGTCCAGAATTTCAGCATTAATCTCTAGCATAGCCTAAGAGTCAAAGATACATAATTAAAGTACAAAATGGCAACTACCGTAGGAAAATAACTATTTTCAGTTTTGAAGAGCTCCAAGAACACGGGAGGAGGGAACTTCGATTAGTAATTTTAATGGTGTTTCTTTTCCTCATTAGGTCTAGATCTAGATTCTAGATTTATCTGCAATTTAACGAGAAAAATTAAAAATGTTGACTTCTCCGTTGAAGTCAGAAACGGCTTCATTCACGAATGCACTTAAACAAGTTTTCTACATCCATAAAAACATTGTAGCGGGTAAGTAGCCCGGGCCCTTGATTGTTTTAGATCTAATCTAGAATCTAGATCTGTCTAGATCTAGATCTAGATCTACTCCTCATCATGACGATCTTCCTTTGTTTTGCTAATGACAAATGATGTCTGCTAGACAGAGGTCTAGATCTAGATCTACATTGTCATATTAAGAGAATACGTCTGTGTGTGTGTGTGACTGTGAGAGAGAGAGAGAGGGGGGGGGGGTAAGGAAGAAGATGACTGTTTTTTGTTTTCTCAGATATGGGGGGAAGGGGGAGGGGATAGTGGCCCAGATGAGCATGGGGGCTAAGGCGGGGATCCACCAAGATCACCAAGGAGTGATTTTTTAAAATAATTAATCATAATTACAGATATGAAGTACTTTTAACCTTTCTCAGTCAATTCAACATGTTGAAAGGAGAGCAAATTAGATTTTAAGAAAATGATTTCCTTGAATGGTTGCCAAAGCAGTACAAGGACTTAGTCCATTTTGGATTTTGGCTACTCTAAAATAGCTGTCCTGGAAGCTGTTTCCTCCACCAAATATCAACTCAACTTTTAAAATTAAACTTGATCAACCTATTGTTTGGCAAATTATTGAAAAAGTCATGTATTTTCAGTTCTTTCATATGTGGAATTGAAAATCAGGACATTTCAAAAACATTATTTTGAAATGTTTTGATTTATTACAGATTGGAAGGCAAAGCTTGAGTCAGTGACTGCTGCATATGAAGAGTTGAAGCAGAGCACACAGTCATCACAAAGGTATGAATGTGACTAAAGCAAAATGATCATTGTGAAGAAAATATACTTTAATTTAAATTTATTACAGTATTTCTTGTGGCATTTTTGTCAAATTTTCAATTATTTCATTTTCATGTACGCAGATGTTCTTAAATTGAGTGAAGAAGTAGTGTGATACATGTTTGTAAATTATAATCCATCTTTCACTTGACATATTTTACTGTGCTGTTAATGTGTTACCTTTTCTAGACATTTGATTTGTTTCTTCTTGTTGTCATAGTGATTGTTGTTTTTTGTTCTTGGCGATGCCACTGAAATTTAAATCAAAATATTCATAATTTGTCATTTCATTTTCAGACCATGCTGTTCTTGTGTTCAGTCAGACAACTTAAATAGAACTCGGCACAAAGAATCACTAGATAGAGAGGCCGGTTTACTCGGTAATATTTGCTCATTTTCATTTTTTGTTAATATTCCACTTGTTATTTATTAGAGAAATCAAAGACTATTCTGTGTGTGCAGTACGTTTTTTTGATAGTTTTTAATTACTTTTTTTTTTATAACCACTATTATATGGACACTTAGTATACCTCATAATTTATCTTAATTAGATCTATATATATATCTGTTAACTTACAGTAATTATAATCATGTTAGGCACAATACAGCGGTTATGATGCTGATGTTTCATAGAACAAATTATGGAAAACCACTTCAGAAAAGCAGTATTGAACTATACTAACTTGCTCAAAGACTAAGAGAGGCCTGACAAATTTGTAGTAGTTAAGTGATGATTATTTATTATTCATCTGGAGGATTTTTTTAGAAAGTTGTTTAAGCAAATTTCTGATCATTATTTCAGAACTGCTTAGTGTTGTATCACAATTATAATAACAACACCTTCAGCGGTCAAAATTTTAGCAACCAGTGATACACTAAGCAGTGGGAAAAAAGGATGGAATATCAATGGGCTTGGGCCTTTTCTTGATTGATTTTATTCGTCTTTGTGGTATTCGCAGAATTACATCTTCTTCTCAGCCGATAAGTCACGTCATTCCACCAGGGTCATCTGGGCAGCTCCTGGTGAGTTGTGTACCATTTTTCTCCATCCATAGGACTGTGAGTCAGAGCCTGGTACTCCGCTGATATTTTTGTTATTGATTTCAGGACATTGCCAGTGTATTTATATGACTGACTTATTTATCAATTTACCATCCACAGAAGACAGAAAGTCATCATCATCCAAGGAGAACAGAAATTTGTCTCCTGCCAGGAATGAACACAATGGTTCTCAAACTAAACAGGCGATAGTTTCAAACAATAAGTTAGGAAGAGATACTGCACAGCCTAATGTTAAACAAGTCACAGAATGTGCAATTGACGGATCAGGACTTGTGAGCAGCAAAGACGGCAACTCAGAGCCAGATGAGACACTAATTGAAAGCTATATGTTGTTGTCAAGAGATGAAGTTGCTGAGAATTCAAGCAGAGAGCCTGCTGTGAAAAGACAGGAGAACGTTGACTCCAGTCTGTCTATGGAGAAATCCACCCAACCATCATCACCAAAAAGTCTAGAAACCAGACGACAACATACTAGGACTGATGGATTCAACCAAAATGATGCCAGATCAAAAGAGTTAAGGAAGAGGAGTGGAGAGAAATTCACAGAAATGCATGCAGCAAATGGCCCTTTGTCTACATCTGAACTTATGAGTGAAATACAGCATCCCAAAGATGATGCCCAGAATTTGCCTGGGGCGGAGGCTAATGGAGATGGGGCAAAAGGTCACTCTCGACTACGCTTAACTAGACATGGAAAGAGACGAAGTCGTTACATTGAGGTGAGTTTATGTTTGCTTTTTTATCATTTTGTTGGTATTTATAAACAAGGTTTTATGATTTATTTTTTTTTAAAGATTTATTAATTTTGATAATGATTCACAAAGGAACATTATGAGTAGCATGGAATACACAGAGTACATATTATAGTATCTGTACAGAGTCTAGAGCATTCCTGATTTTTTTGTTTTATTTGGTATTTTTCATATTTTTTATACACTTTGTTATTTTACTGTCATTTTTTACTAGGAGTGCCAC
Organism: Peronia verruculata; assembly: GCA_038406235.1. Taxonomy (NCBI): domain Eukaryota; kingdom Metazoa; phylum Mollusca; class Gastropoda; order Systellommatophora; family Onchidiidae; genus Peronia; species Peronia verruculata. The sequence goes on along the minus strand of JBCAUA010187657.1, from coordinate 3,443 downwards.
CATTTTCATTTTCATAAAATATGAATAAAACTTGCTTTCACATTATTCACAATTAAATGGAGAGCAGAATGACACTCTAGAAATTTTTTATCAGGAACAATTGTACTTATAGCTGCCTCTTAGCTTTAGCTTCTTGCAAGATAAGGCTTACTAGCAAATTCAGTTAGACAATAGAACATATCTGTCTCATGTGTTTCATCTGGGCGGATCTGAGTTACAATTTTGGGACTTGGCTGATTTTACATGATCTCTGTACTAGGCTCTTGTCTCTGCATTTCTTGTTCATTTTCATTATTATCCAAAGATAGGCCATAGTTGATGTTTGTCTTTGTTAATATGTGAAATGAGTAGATTTGACTTTTATTATTCAATCTAAAATCTTCTATAAATGTAAAAAAAAAAAAAGTTCATGCTCTTACTAACTAGATCTTCCTACGTTACTGTGTATGCTGGGAATAAATTTACTGGGTAATTTCTTTTTATTAGCAGGGATTTTATGACCTGATTTTATTATTTATCTGCACTGATGTCACAACACTTCTGTCAATCATTGCAATTTTTTTCCTACTTGAAAGTTGTATCCATGTAAATTCTTTCCCTCTTTATATGTAGTGATTTGGTCAACTTTGTTTTACTTTTCACTATTTGTTCCACATGTTCTAGGGGAAGCCAGAGGGCAAGAGACTGAAGATGTCTTCCAATCCCTTTGCCCAGGATAAAATGCAAGCGGGTGATTGCTTTGGGTTAGCTACAAATGGGGAGGACCAGGATTCTGCCCTCCACACTACCACTGTATTGGTTCCAGAGACTGAGCACACTTTAGCAAGTCGACAACTATACAAGGGTCAAACACATGATGACCAAGGAGAAGAGGAAAGTGATTCCACGCCAAGCCAGCAGATGCTAGTGGTGCCGGAAACTATGGGAATGGACTATTTGTCCACAAGTTCGGATGAGGAAGGTGACACACAGGAGGACACTGTGAAAGAGAATGAAGAAGCTCAATTATTGGCTGATAAAGACGAAGAAAGCACAAAGAAATCTGAATCCAGGGATAGATATATCGTGGACATGAGTCATGATAGAAGTTTGTTTGGACAAAGCAGTGATGAGGAACACAAGGAAGGAGGGCCTGCAGAAGGAACAGTGAAAGCAGACAGTGTCAGCCAAAATGGTGCTACATCTGTGATGCCAAAAACAGAGGTGAAGGAAAACCTTCCAGATGATAAAAGACTAGAGATGGCAAAACAGAAGGCAGAATCATCTCAAATCGAAAGAGAGGATACTGATGGTGGTCCAGATTGTCAGAGGTCTTCCCCAAAAAAGTTTCTTCCCCTGGAAACATCACCTTCTCACCAGTCAGAGACTGCAGAACTGATGCAAACAACAGAGGATGGTCCAACAGATCTGAATATTGGTGCAGAGACTTCAGGAACCAAAAGAAATAAAACTCTGTCACTTCCAAATGAATCTGAGAATGCTGATAGTGACGTGAGTGTGGGCAGATGGATAACATGTCAGAAAGACAAATCTGGACATGACTCTCAGTCACGGAGACTCGAACATTATCTGTCGAGAAAGAAAACAAAAGGTAGTCTTCGCACCAAAGTAGAACCAGGACGCGCATTTTCCATAGAATCATTTTTCTATCCACGAGGCCAAGAGGAAAATTCTCCAGGTAACAAATCACTGCGTCAGACCACTATGAGTCAAGCATTTGATGTCATTGCAGACCGGTCATCTAGATCTACTTCAGCCAAGCCTGCAAAGGATGCCCAGTCAGTGGTCAAACGAGATGAAGAGGATCATCAAGTGGCAGAGGCTATTCGTCGGTCTCTCAAAGACATTGAGAATCAGCCAGTCCTTCAGAATAGGTCACCCACTAATGTCCAGGAATCTGAATTCAAAGTTCCAGTCTCACCACTGAAAACGAAATCTCCAAAAACTAAGTGTCAAAATAAAAGTCCAAGAAAGTCCTGCAGTGCTAAGAAAAGTCCTTGGAAAGATGAAAATGAATATAGTGAGAAGAAACTAGCCAGCAGTCCATTACGCCGCAGCCCTAGATTGCTGAGAGAGCAAGATTCATCACTGAATTCTCAAGATGATCCGATGTTGTCTCTGTCTCGCAAGGATTCTCTCGACAAAGCAAGGAAAGGTTTGTTTAGGGATGAGACTCCAGAAAATTCTAGGGCTTCCCAGGTAGATACAACAGTGACTTCAGACAATGGTGCATATCCCACTGCGGAGGAGACATTTCGTCATCCACAAGATTCCATGACAATGTGTTCTACGACTCCAGTGGAACTGAGAGAACTGAATCAAAGAGAGAGCACTGGTAGCCAGAGAATGTTAAGATCAAGCCTGAGAGACAATGGGAAACAACTGATCGATGTTCCAAGGAACACACAGGCATGTGAGACAAACAGACAGACACAAAGAGGTGCAACGTGTGATCCAAATGGCAGTTTGAATCCAGACATAAGTCTGTCAGAATACCTGACTACAGGGGTAAGTTTTCTCTCGCTTCAATTCACAGGTATCTACACTCATTTTACATGTTTACTCTGTTCCCTAACTTGGAGGCCCAGTCAGATATAGTGCTAAAACTTTGTAGCTTTCCTCATGCCTAGTGCAAACATGCTGAAATGTTATGAAATTACACCAGCATATCTTGTACTCAGGGCAAATGAGACAGAAGTTGCACCAGAAGTTGAGTTATGGCCATTTTTAACTATTTTGCGAGTGAGATACCAACATTTTTATTTAATTTTCCTCAAACCAAAAAATTGAACCTTTTCTAACCTGAAAAAAGAAATTGGTATCTGAATTGGAAAATAGTTAAAAACGGATATGGCTCGCAATCTCCTGGCCCAATTTCGGACTCATTTTCCCTGGGTGCAAGATATACTGTTTTCCTCTAGAATCATTGATTGTTCGGAATTGTTATAACAAAGTATACTGCTCAGAGATTTATTATTTCAATGTATGACATACAATGTTAGCAAAATGACTTTACGTTCTTTCTGAAATTTTGTTTGGACAAATATAATTTAGTCTTGATCATGAATATTACATTACCAAATATGAAATCTGGAAACTGCCAATAATAGTGGATTGATTATATGTCCCTTTCAAATAAGTTATCACTTTCACAATAAAAGAAAAAAAAAATCAGTACATGGATGATTCAGTGATTTGATTACCATATCTGAGGAGTGAAAATACATGGTACTTTGTTGTTTTTCTTCTTATTATGTGATGGACCTTGCTATATTTACAAGGCTACTCTTCTGCTCCCTATTCTGTTAAAATCCTGCAACAATACTTATCTATAAAATATGCCCAACATATGACTTGCAACCAGGGCAAATGAGTCGGAAGTTGCCCCAGGCAACGAAGATAAACGGCTGTTTTTGGTCGTTTTTAACTACTTTCCAACTAAG
>JBCAUA010187547.1:3979-21454 GCA_038406235.1 Peronia verruculata | reverse complement strand
TCTTTTTGTTGCAACTTTTTTATTTGCCTATGCTTCCTCATTGCAATGCTAGGCCCAGATAGATGCCCCCCCCCCTCCCCCCCCCCAAAAAAAAAGTCTGGCACAAACCGTTTCAGGCATAGCCTTGATCTGGTGGAGTCACTGAGTCCGAACTGAAGAAAATAAATCGGATGTGGTGGACTTTCTCAGCTATTCATAATTTGATTGCTAAAGTGCGACTAAAACTTTTTTTCATACCATTTTTTTAAGCCACTGGCTACGTCTTGATGGCCACAAAGAGATACTTGACATGAGCAGAAATTAAAGGTGAAGGCTGTGAAATGTTAGTGTGTCTGGCTCGTTGCAGCAGACGATCGGAAAAGTGCTTCTGCATGAGTTGGTCGCCAGGATTTTTTTCGTAAAAAGATAGAAAGATGAAGAACGAGAACCCTCGTTTGTAAGAAAAATTGCTGAAATTTGAAGAATACTGAGAGGTGGAAGGGAAGGAAAAGAAAACAAAAACAGAAAGTGTGTTCATATTTTGCTAATATATTGTGGAGTTTCTTGGCTGGGGTGAATGTTAGGAACTGAATTTGTCTGCTTAAAAACAACCCAAATTTCTGTCTCCTTCCTGATGTGGTCATCTATCAGTCTGTCTGAGTGGCCAACACTTTGTTTATTCCAACCCTCTATCTGTCTTCGTGCCGACTTATTTACGCGATGCACCCATCTATCTTCAGGTAATCTCTTCGTTTTTTGTTTTTTTTTGTTGGTTATTTTCACCCTCGTTCCAATAACATTCAGTGCAAAGGCTGCGTTCTTCGGTTACCTAGTTTTTTTTTTTTTAATGGCAACGATAAAGAAGGTGAAAATAATAAAGTTCCTTCTCCCATCCACCGGAGAGCATCATCTGTGAGAATGTATACAGAGATTACAGAGGAGAGAGAGTTGGGGGGGGGGGAGGGGCGGGGGGGGGGATGTGGAGAGAGACAGAAAATATTAATCATTTGTTTTGAGAAGTTAACTTTTTATCTTTGATTTATTATCATGACAACAAAGAAAAAAAATCTGAGAGTGCGAATTCCTTTTTTATTTTGTTTTGTTTTATTTTCTCATCTATCATTACTAAACACCAATCCAGATCATTGATGTCCAGTTGGTTGAATTTCCAGATTTTCTCCCAAAATTGTTAGGTCACCGTGTGAGGATGTCATTCTAAGCAACCAACATGTTTCAACTCTCAATAGCTGTTGTTCCAATGCTGTCCTTTATATTCAGACCAAAAATTGTATTTCGACTACGTTTGGGCAGTCGCCGTCATCTAACACTTATCCCTCAAACATATAACCATCACTGCAGTTGGCTCCAACTGTTAATATGTATCTCCCCAATCTCTTGTTTAGTTTTCTTCTCTTTTTGTTGTCTGTTTCTTTGTTTCTTTTCTCCGTGATTTTTATCATCTCATTTTGCCGATTCTTTGATTCCCGAAAGAGCTCGTAGGAATCCGCTCTCCCGAGTCCCCGTTCCTATCTGAAGAAGACTAACATGCATGGCTCTTAAGAGATTTTTTTCCAAGAACCATCTGGCCTGCTGGAGCTAATCCGATATCATTTTAAGGAACCTTCCCTGATTTGCATCTCTCTACTAGTGGTTTTTCTGTTTCTGAATGGAATGGTTTGAAATAGCACTAACTTAGTAATGATTTGTGTCATATTATTATTATTTTTATTATTTAATTTGCTTGTATAATATATTTTTTTTTCTTGACAGTGATACCCAGCTTAAGCCGAGTTTTATGTTAGCATTGTCATGCTCTAGTTAAACAATCAAAGATCAAAACTGAGAGTAACGATAATGGAAGCTCCTAAAATGGTTAAACTAGAACAGTGTACTAAATCCTTTCTTCTGAATTGTATATATTTTCTTCAGCTTATTCTAAAATCCAAATGTTAGCCAATGACTATCCTTAAGTATTCCAGAAATCAAGAATCCTTGTCTTTTCTACATCCAGAGATCAGAGCAGCGCATTCAGTTGTAGTCATTATTGGCTGGTTGGAAAACCATCACATGCCCCTCACTCTGCAATCTACATTATTCAGAGGAATTTGCACTGGGCAAATTGTCTGCATGTCGTAGAATAGGTGACTACCTCACGCAAGCGTCTATTAGGGGGCTAAAAGCCTTACTGTGTTCCTGAACTTTCAGAAATCTTCAGGGATCAGTTCCTGCTCCTTTGATGGACCACAGGTTATAAGCCAACCGCTCTGGACTCTTCAAACTGCGGGAGCGAAACAATACTGCGGGAGCCCGCTCATTTTTGTTTGCTTGAAGATAAACAATGGATTAATATTGGCACCATGTTTGTTTTACGATTTTATTTCTCTGCTCAGTCGTTACATAAGGAAAGAAAATGTAACTATTTTGTTGGGCATTATGGAAAAAAAGTGAAGATAAGACCTAGTATTAAATTAGTGTGCCGTGCGTGGTCTAGTGTTTAAATCTGGTGGATTAGGGATCAAAAGTTTTTAGTTCGAATCTTAAAGAATATGGAAATTTTATTATTGGTAAGACAACTTACACAGATTTCCTGACTTGAATCAGGTTAAAACGTGTATACGAATAATGTTTGATAAAGATATGAGGGCCTAGCAGGCAGCTGCCTTGTATGTTTTCCAGGAAGCTAAGAACATCTGTGTGTGTAACTATTTGGGTCTTTGGGGAGAGAGGTAATACTACATTGCCAAGTTTTTAGATTCAGTACTGTACACTGGTAAGCGCTGGGTAAATGTTATCTGTTATTGCTGTTATTAAGGAATAGAGAGTAAGCAACAGAGCAAAGATTATTAGTTGCATGTAGTATAGGATGAACGTGAGCGTACATACATAAACCAGCACACATCCTCATTAATATACAAAGGTATTTGTGTAGAGTTGCTTTCCCTGTACCAAATGAAAGATGGGATTCCCGCTTCAACACAAAACTGAGGCCGAAAACAGCTAGCGTGCGCTAAAGGAGTTCTAATGTAAAATGTATTATTGGTTGTACTTAGGTTTTCCTCTCTATAGTTATCAGTCAGAGTTCACCTGGTAGTACGAATAAACGTAGTCGGTACACGTTGTTCTGAAAAGGATTGGAATTGTAGATTCGGAAAGCTCACAGGTTTTTTTGTTTTTTTTAATTCATTATCATGACATTCCTCACGACATACAGGGCATATTATGTGAGCATAAAGATATATACCAGTTTATGGTATTCTGATGTGCTCTAAAAAATGTAAGTCTCAACCATAAATATAAATCTATATGTCCTCTAGCTTCCAACAACTTCAAAGGAGGTTAATTATGTCTGTGAGTCAATTAACAATGTTCCCGAAATCCAGTCTCCATATTTGCCATAATCGGTGTACTGTTTTTAAAGGTAGCTGTGGCTGAAATACAATACCTTTATTTGATTGTTTCATCCAGTTGCAGAAATGGGCCCCAGAATAAATAATTATATAAATAAATGATAACAAAAAATACTGTAATTTCTTCTTCTTCTTCATGTGCCAGGTCTGTTGCAGAAATCGGCGATCATGGCCTTCCATTCCTCTCTGTTGTCAGTTCTCCTGATGAGTTCATTGTTGGGGGATTCTTTTCTGTAACAAATGGCTGAATAAACCCTTTTGCATTATCATACACACATGCACACATAGAGAAGTTAAGAACTGGCTTTTGCTTAGGATGGTTATTCTAGCTATCATTCTAAGCTTCCTTCCCTCTCCTACTCCTCTATCTCCTGCCCTTGCCCCACTTTCCTCTTGGAAACAAAATAACCGGAGTACTTGCTGATTTTTTTTTTAAAGGTTAGACACTCGTAATAGCATGTACATTCAAGTCTAACAGGGCATCAGAAATTTGAGTCAGTCAAATTAGATGTCAAAGTTCGTACCACATAGCTAGTTCTAACAGTGATCTAATATTATTAGCCAGCATAAATGTCACTGTCAACAACTTTCCTAACATGTTACATCTGAACCAACGATGATTTCAAACTTTTAGGAGATAGTTTAAGATTGGATATCAAGTTATTTACTTCAGTTCAACACAGGACATTAATTTGGTGTCTGGGTATCAGCATGTAAACTCGAGGGATGAAGGCCACGCTCAAGGCTAACCATTATAGGGAGCTGACAGCCCAAAGGCACAAGGACGAAGGTTTGATGTCAGAAATATATGTCGATGTTGATTCTAAAAAGCCTTTCTTTTCTGCAGTTACTAACTCGCACTTTGACGTTGATAAAACATTTGGAAAACGTAAACAAATCGTTCACATGTACCCAAAATAAATAAATAAATAAATAAAAACGCAGTCAACGCACACACACATATACACACATACACACACACACACAAACACACACATACACACATACACAATTGCCCACAATTTCGTTTCAGCATTAAGTAAGAATAGTTTGTATTATTATATCAGTCAGTATAAATATCACATCACTTTGCAAGCACATAGGATTGTATCTAACTAATTTTATACAGTCGTAATTTTGGAATTTTCAGGAAGGATAATGTTCCATCTCTAGGAATTGCGTTTATGTTTTTTTTGGCTGAAAAAAACAAAATTCAGATGGCCAGACTTTGCAAATATATACTGTACGCCCGACTACCCATCAGTAAGTGAATGTTATGTTTGTCTATTTTGCTTGGAGATAAATATTAATTTTCAGAAAGGCTGAATAATAGATGGTGTTATCTCTCTCGTAAACTTGCCACTACCTTAACTTAAGGATGAATCATTTATATACTGAGATGTTTGCACATATAGTTAATTCTTTGCCAATGACAATAGATCTGAAGATAAATAACGTTTTACTTGTTATCTCTATATCCCCACCGTTTAACAATCTTCCATTGTAATAAATGTATTGATTAGAAATTGATTGATTTGATTTACCTTCGGCCTTTCAACCTCCAATATGATGGTTATCTCGGCCATTTGTCACCTGACCACGTCAGGCAGTGCCAAAGTTGGTAGTCTCCTTTATGTTATGTTTGGGTGTGCAAATTGATTATTAAAAATTAATCCCCACGACGTTCATGGGGATTTTATTAAAATGTAGACCTATAGCTGGGGACATCATGGCACTGTCTTGCTATTCACGTAATGTTGTGCTCTTCAGTGTTAGTATTTGTTCAGATATTTCCATTTGATTTCAGTCAGTGATTGTTTTCTTTTTTTTTTTTTTTTCAAAAGACTACCCGAGATATGCCAACTATTGAATTAGTACAAACAGCGCACATGGCAAACATGTTTAGAAAGCTGATCAACTTTATTTTCTTCCCGTCGTTCATGAAACCACCAGGATTGAAATACAACAGGGGAATTTGAATAGATTTGTTTCTACCAAGCGAACAATTGGAAATCCCCATTTAATTTTACCGGGGGGGGGGGGAAACAAACACTCTAATCTGTTTACTAATAATGACATAGAAAATCACATAAAAAATGCGCAGGCCCGGTGACAACTGTTCTCGAATCTCCTGGCAGAGGGGTAACAAACACCAGTGGGTGTTCTATTTTTAGCAGGGAGTACCAACACTCCACCGGGGATTTCCAGGTTTTTTTGTTTGTTTGTTTGTTTTTGTTCAGATTATCTTTCTAGATCTTACTCTGTATCACTGGATCGGTGAACAAAAAAAAAAAAAAAAGCTAATATTTGTTTGTGATTCATTTGGGCCTGAAAATGACAGTTTCAAGAGCGCAGTTTAGATTTTGACAGATTAGCTTGTTTTTAAAAGAAAATTTAATCTTGTAAAGTCTCACATTCGTTTATCTTTTCTCAACTGATATAAGGATTTGTGGTTGAATGCAAGTCTTGGTGTTAGTTATGCTAGCAGCCCTTTGTTCTAAATAGGATTGCTGCCCTTTGCCAGACACCAGGGACATTGAACAAGAAGTGTGAGTAGGAGAAAAATACCTTTATTCATGTCTTTAAAAGAGTATCAAAAAAATGTTAGAACAAATATTACAATAAGAGGAACATGTTTTCTTTACACCATGAGGCTGAGGACAGTTTTGATGATGTACGTTTCAAACAAAACTGTAAAAAGTGTTTTCTTTCCCCTTCTTTATTGCGCTTGCTCAATACCAATGTGTCATCACAGTTCACTGCTAATTTTAAAATGAGATGAGACGGTGCGTTATTCGCTTTTTTAATCGTTGTTCTATCTGAACTATCACGTGTTTGGCTCAGCGGTTAGCCGTGAACTTGACCACTGAATCTTGCGAATCTGTGGTGACGCACCCCAGGCAAAAGGACTCACAGCATAGTCAGCTTAACTCGGTCATTTAGTGGGGACTTAATTAAGGAGGGGGGGGGGTCCTGAAATTGGGGTTTTGCTCAAAATATTCGATTTTGGCTTTCTGTTTTCTTTTAAAGGTGCGGTCTCTGCTGAATATAAAAATGGTATCAAAAAGATATGTCCACTCTAAGGTGTCGGGAGGGTGGTCAAGCAAAGGTTGATCTTTCCCTCCGCCATCCAGGCTCTTGCTCAAATGGGGCTCTTTATTCGGTAATAGATCATCACTATTTTGCCGGATATGGACAAATTGCCTAGAAGCGACTTGATCATTATCTCCTTCATCAATATTGGGAGCCCCAGAGCCAGGGGTGGACACTGACTGACCATCTGAGGCGTTGAACATACCGAATATCAGGGAAAATGTTCACTTTGAGATCTGAAATAGACTTCCCACGGCCTTATGAGAATGAAATATGGCGCGTCTCTGCTTTTTCAGAGTGTAATAGTGCCCTTGGTTTTGACCAAGAAAGACATGGCGGCCGTATATAGCCCTCTCTGGACCCTAAAATGACTCCACGGAAGCCTTTCCGCTGCTGAGGGTAGGAAAGCAAAAATGAAGGAAAAATGGGAGTAGGCGCAAAGGAGAAGCCAAATAAAGGCATAGAAATCATGGAAAGAGGTCTAGTAGTTGAAACAAAGGTGTGTTGGGGTTGAAAGTCCGGTCAAAAGCTCTTTATGGCTGTTTTGTTTTGTTTTTTTTAGCGAATTTTTTTTCTTCTCAAAATGCGTTTTGTTTTAGCACAAATGTGCTATCTACTTTTTTAATTTATGGAGCAATTGCCATGAAATTTGACATGAATATAGATTAAAACAATATCTAAGTTACTGCAGGAGGCATTTGTAGTATCGTTTTAAATTTTTGAGAAATTTGAGATTCTGTGGTGAAATTTTCGAAAAATCGGCGACTTTGTCACATACCAACTTTAAAAAAACAATTGTAGAAAAAAACTAAGCATTTTATCGAAATTCCATTCTGACAAAATTTAGATATGGAATGGTAAAATATGTACATAAAATTACAAGCACATCGGCTGGTAAGTTTCAGAGCCTATAGTAGGTAAATTTACGCAATATTGAGTAGCAAAATCCAAGATGGCGGCCGTTGCCATGGCAACCATGAATGATTTCGATTTTTTTGTCGATTGTCTTCCTCTAATTTGACCATGCCGAATTCGATGGTAATGGTTAAAATTATTTCTCGGGGGGGAGGGGGGAAAGGATCCCCCCCCCCCCCCCCCCCCCAGCGGTTTCTAAAATGACTCCCAGGACCCCCCCCCCCCTTAAAGTACAATGTTGATGCACAAAGGGCGGCTCATCAAAAAAGCAATTTGAATATATCGGAAATTCCGAGAACAATAACGGCTACACCTGAGCTAAACCAGTGTCCCGTCAAATCTTGCAGTTACGCAGCACATGACTCCGAAACCCTTATTGTTACCCTGAGTTACAGTTGGGAAGTCAACTGCATCTGTTCTTCCTCGTGGAGCCAGGGGAGAGTAGCTGACGCTCCACATGTCCTACTTCTGTATCCCTTGGTAATTAAGCCTCCTAATCAGAGCCGTCCCAGAAAGAAAGAAAAGCTTTTCCTGTCCTCTGTAAAAGGAAAATGGCCTCCTAAGACCTTTCAAAATAAATCGCGTTGCAGAAGATAACTCTCTTATAACAGTAATAATAATGATAGTAGAAGTTATGATACCGGCAGTATCAGCAGTCGATGTAGTATCAATAGCAGAATCAAAAGCAATACAAGACGAATGAGAAATGAACCTTAAATACTAAGACGTGTGTGCGCCCCGAATGATGACACCAACATGTTTTGGTCATTAATGATGATATATAATATGTAGATGTATTGAGAACCCCATCCATGAATTTTATCTCTATCACTGATAAATCTAAAAGAGCAAAAATAAACACAAAATTTAACAAAGACTTATAAAACTATGTGGATCTAAGGCTGAAAGAACCTGATGACAGTGGAGAAGCAGCAGTGTCGCTTTCAGCGTGTAGACTTCCGGAGGCATAGATATCACGAAAAAAGAAACCATCAACAGGAGTTTTCGTGTGTCTCGGTCAGTCCATGGAGGAGACTGCCCAACTCCTTCGAATAATTAAATGTACTTTATGGGTGACACGGATCAATAATCAACAAAAGTGAGGACAGCATGAAAACCCTGCCTAACGCCAGATATGCCGCTAGAGAATTTTGACCATGATATCATGGAACAGGTCATCTGAAAAGTCTTTCTCCCAACTTTTTTTACAAATGTACTTGGATCAATATTGCGAGTGGTCAAAAACACGACATGGGGAAGGCATTTAACGTTCTTGGTTGCCTCCAGTAAAAGTGGGTCGCTGTTTGTAAAAGAGAAATCAGATCTGTTGACACAATAATGTTATCCATATGGGTGAAAATGAGAACATTTGCATAACTAAGAAATTGTTTTTAGCTGCAGGAGGATTAATGAATGACGTCAGCACATTTTCCTCTACGCACAGAAATCAACTCTGTTGATGTCGCCTTTGCAAGACTTAGTTAAGTCCCACGACGTATATTTCAACGTAGATTAATTAATCGAAAAAGTCCATCTGACTGGCAGAGTAAATAAAAAAAAAAAAAAATGTTCTTCTGTTAAAGCCAAATTATTCTGGTGTCTAAGGCCAGAGGTTCAAGCAGAATTTTATAGATTTTTTCCATTACGAGCAAAAGTATTGATGATAGCAACGGTGAAAATATGATAACAACTAAACAAAATAAAGGTGGCAGCAGTAATTGAAACTAAAACAAAAAGAGGAATAATCCGATTCAAAGCTATATATATAAATATATCAAAGCTATATATATAAATATATATATATTATCAGTTGCGAGTGCATTGTCTAATTTAAAGCAGGCTGAACGTAAAGCAAAAGACTGATATGTGCAGAGACAGTTTCTTTTTTATTCATTTTTACCAAAGGTTTCACCAAAGTTCCGATTGTTTCTTGGTTCAAATATGGCACTTATTGACAAAGCAAACTGTTATTCCATTTAACTCTTTCCTGGTTCATTTTAAGGTCTGGGCCAGGACTAGTAATACCTACATGTGACCGTCCACCGAACAGTAAATACACACGATTGTAGGCTTAACGTACTGCAAATCCCTTTGTTCTTTTCATCGCTCTCACCCATGTCACAGGCATCAGGTGGTTTCCTGGAGAGCATTAACCCGAGACCCACAGGCTGTAACACAATGTGTAAATAGAACGTTTGCCTCACTGCCAGCGGGGGTAACCATGTCAGAAGAGCACTAGGTATCGTCAATATTATCATAGGTGTTCATTTCTGAACTGGGCGGGTAGAAGGAGGCACTAGTAAAATCAAAAAAAAAAAAAGAAACTTTCTGTACTCTTCGGTCAGCTGCCATGATTGAGAGAAAGAAAAATAAAAGACGAGAAAATATCGGAGAGTCTCTATTGTTCATGGGTGACTGCTCCAAGTTTGGGAATTGTGAAACTGGAACCTGTACTATATAAACAAACGTTTAATGAACTAAGCACGCCTTCTTCTGCTATTTAAACCTTCTTAGCAACTTGACATGAATCAAACTTGTTTCTTCCTGTCCATATGTGGTCAGTAGTTAGTGCACTTGGATGAACAAATGTTCAGACATACTATGTTACTTCTAGCCTTCATCTACATGAAAATGTTTAGTGCTGCGACTACGAATCCTAGAGCACTAGAACACGGACAAAAGTGTGTTTTAAACAATTTTTGCAAAAACTAAGAAAATGCTGTGGCATGGTTCTGTACATTTGACGAGTTTTAAAGAACAAAAAGAACGAAAGGTTGATAAAACGAGTGCTTCTCTTTCAATTTCATTTCCCAGCTAGATCTTCTCTCCGTATTTTTCCCCCCTGTGAACTCGCAGCTTCAGACCACCACATCTCATTTCACATCAGAGGGTAGCAAACAATGAGAACAGCTTAATTCTTTAGTTTACATTGAAGCCACTGGGGAACTGGGGAACTGCACACTTTAGAACTTACCCTCATTCAAGAAGTAAAAATAAAAGTTGAATCTTTGCATTGAATTTCCCTATTCCGCCTGCGACTATTAGAATTAATACTGAAAATGAAGGGTCATTAATTTTGATTAAGTTACGTTGTTTGCCTTTCAATCTCCATGGGTATTAATTCTGGTAACCACCTTTAAACTAATTATTACCATTCCCAATCAGTTCTTCTATGGGTTCAAATGGAAAATTTTAGCTGTCATGACATAGATTCAGTTCAGAGAGAAATGTAATGCTGTTAATATTATGATCTATACATTCCTAGAGAAAAGTTTGCGAACTTTGATCGTGACAAATATATATGTTTTAGTTATCCCTGTCCCTTGTCATATTCTATTGAATGGCACATGAGAATGTAGCTGTTCTGGTTTTTGTTGACAGTGTTGCCTTTCCGAGCAAAAAGGCTCACCAATATCCCGGGAAATTCCATCGAACCATCACCTTCGCCTTACCTCGGCCATAAGGTGGCTTCACTTCTTGGTATGATCCTGCTGTGGTGGGTAGAAAATTTCTGACAAAAACTCTCCGCAGATGAGTGACAGACTTAATAAATTTAAAGCCTGTTGAACCTAAAGGCCCATTGAAATAGCAAATAGTAGTAAGTAGTGTCAATGACTCAATTACGGAGGAAACGTCTGATCTACTTCTGGCTGGAAATGCCATCAGGTTGTTTCTGAAATCTTGTGTTTTACTTTTAAAATAACACTCTCTGCAAATACAAAAGGCATTCTAGGGAAGAAAAAAAAAAGTTCAACAGAATCGAAATTGAATTATCTCAAAAAGAGGCCTGAGTAATTGGGCTAAGAAAGAAAGAGAGAAGGAGATCTCCTTTTGAAATGACGGTAGGGCAGAGTGGAATGGACTTTGTCCATGTTACTGTTTTAGAAAGCGAACGACCCCAACACGCATGTATTATGAGGAAAACAAAAACAGACAGGCATCACACATTGACAGTGTCATATCAAATAAACTTTAAGACTTATAATTGACAGAGCATTGCAGTGCTTTTTTGCCACACATATTTTGCATTCTGTAATTAAGTATGTTGGTAAACGTTTGGCGTGATAAACTATAATGAGACGAAATCTGTGTATGGCTAGATCAATGTATTGACAAGGATATTGGAATCGTTTGATAGATGAAAAACCGCAAGATATTGAGACTGGAAGGAGGGGGAGAGGGCGGAAGACAAAACGTGGAAATGACTGGAAAAATTAAAAGACTGTAGAAAAGAACGAGTAACGATGCGTTAAGCAAGTACAACGGACACTTCAATACCAGGAGGACTATTGGAATTGGCGGCTGGAAAAGAGGGGAAATGTAAGAGCTCGCAATCACCTCTGAAAGCTTTATTCTTTCTTTATCCCTCCTTTTCTCTCATTGTCTCTCTTCTTGCTCTCTTTTTGTTTCGTTTCCCTCTCTCATTTTGTTCTTTCTGCGTGTGATCTATCATTTCTGATAGATTACAGATTCGTTGGCTATAGCAACCAATTGATAATATGGAAACTTTTTTTTTTTGTCTTTGGTTTTAAGGTCATTTTGCTGTGTGCATGAGTAACTGGCATGTATGTCGGATTAAGAATATATCATTGGAAAAATCTTGCTAGCGTGCCTAGTTGCCATGGGAACGGGCGCCATCTTGGATTTTATCTTGGATTTTAAAAACTATCTCTTCTATTATTATCCCACTACATCCTTCCAGATTTTGCGTATTTTTTCAAACATCTAATATCTAAAAAGTGGCCTAGGCAAATTGAAGTTCATAGATTTTTTTTTTTTAAATACCAGTTAAGAATTACATACAAAATGTTTTCCAACATAAAAAAGGAAGATAAAAAAATGGCAAAAAGAAAGTTTCGGAGAAACGTGCAAAAAACTAAATCTATGTACAATACGCCACACTGAGAGAAAACTGCAACATACACAAAGGACTGCACTTTGCCAGAGAGTATATCGGGGTAGCCATGGGTCATGAAATATAAATCCCCCCCCCCCCTCTCTCTCTCTCTCTCTCTCTCCCTCTTTAATGCCTTCAAGAGGCAAATGTGACCAATTATTCAAATGTGACCTGGGCACGTTGTATTTGCTATTTAATAAGTTCTAGTGACATTTTCCTTACTTTTACTTTATTAAATCTCAATGAAATAGGATCCCCGACCAAAATCTAGCGATTTTTTTAACAGTAGAAATCTTCACAAGACTCATGCTGAATTCAGCTGTTGCTGTTATCAATAGGGGCAGAATAAAAGTTTTGGCAATGATCATCTTTTCCCTCAATTTGACAAGTAATTTTCTTGAATTTTTACTACTGAGACTGCTGGGGCCATGCTGCCACTACGGTCTGTGTGTGACCAACACATACTTCAAGTGTACGGAACGCCACCGTCTCCTAGAGACACCCCCGGTTTCGCTACTGGCCCCATCTTGACCGAGTCATCACCAGGCGTGCGGACCTGACTAGCATCGTCCACACGAGAAATTTCCACAGCGCAGACTTCGACACAGATCAATCTCTCATCTGCAGCAAAGTGAGGCTGACGACCAAGAAGATATACCGCTCCAAAACCAAAGGTCTCCCACGTATCAACACCTGCTGTACAAGGGACCTACAGAGAATACAGCTATTCGAAGACGCCTTCAGTGAGAGACTGTCTGATGACACTCTCAACGGAGCCGATGTCGACAGCAAGTGGGGCTTTCTTGAGGGACAGCATATACACATCAGCACTCTCTGTATTCGGGAAGAGCGAAGGCTGAAACGCAGACTGGTACGAAGCAGACTGGGAAGAGATGCAGCCAGTCACAGAAGCTAAGAGGGAAGCCCTGCTGGCCCACAAGCAGAAACCCAGTACCAGCACTCGCGACGCCATCAGAGATGCACGGAACAAGGCCCAGCAGACAGCCCGCTATGCAGCAAGGTCCAGTCAGCTGCGGTGGGCATGTACGACGGCATCAGGACAGCCACCGGCCCCACTGCAAGCAAGACCGCACCGCTGAAGAGCAAGATAGGAGAGGTCATCACACACCAGGGTAAGGAGCTTGAAACTCTGAGTGGAGAACTACCTGGAGCTGTACATAACACAGAAGGTGGTGACTGATGCTGCCCTGGACGCCCTATATAGCCTCACAGTCGTGGAGGAGTTAGATCCCCCTACCCACAGAGGAGGAGCCATCGACTGCTTGTTATGTGGGAAGGCTCCTGTGAAAGACGGCATCCCCCCAGACGTCTTGAAGAGCGGCAAGCCGACACTACTGCCGCACCTCCATGAGCTCTTGTGCCTATGCTGGGAGAAAGGCCATGTCCCCCAAGACATGTGTGATGCGAACATCTTTACAAAAACAAGGGAGACCACATTGACTGTAACAACTACCGCAGTGTCTTCCTCCTCAGTGTTGTGGGGAAAGTCTATGCCCACATCGTCCTTGCCCGCCTACAGAGTCTTGCTTCCCGTGTGTACCCAGAGGAACAGTGTGGCTTCAGGGCTGGCCGATCTACAGTGGACATGACGGCCTCACTACTCCAGCTGCAGGAGAGGTGTCGAGAGCAGCAGAAGCCACTGTACATCGCCTTCGTCTACCTGATCAGCAGAAGCGGACTCTCTCAATTTCTTGCAGATGATCGAATGCCCCCTCCCCGACCCCTCTCCCCCAAAAAACTATCCAGATGGTGACTTCCTTTCATGGGGACATGCACAGCACAGTCTGTTTCAACTATGGCACATCTGAGACCTTCCCTGTGAGCCACAGCGTGAAGCAAGGCTGCGTCCCGGCTGCGTCCCGACGCTTTTTGGGATCTTCTTCTCGATGCTCCTTCAGTTTTTTTGTTTTTTTTTTGCCGACTGCGAGGACGGCATATTCACCCGCACCAGAGCGGATGGGAAGCTGTTTAACATCACCCGACTACATGCCAGGACGAAGGTTAGGGAGGTCCTCATCCCTGAGATGATGTTCGCAGACGACGCGGCGCTGGCGTCTCACACCGAGGCTGGTCTACAGGAGCTAGTCAGTTGCCTGTCCCATGCCTGTAAGGAATTCGGACTATCAGCCTAACGAAGAAACACATCTTAGTACAGATATAGCGCCGGACATTATCATCGACAACACACATCTCAAGGTTGTGGAAACTTTCACGTACCTGAGGCCCACCGTTGCCAGCAGAGATGTGCATCAGGAATGGGAAAGCCGTCGCAGTCATGTCCAAGCTAAATAAGCATTTTGGAGTAACAGCCAGCTAACAATGATTACAAAGTTACGCATCTACCGGCCTGCGTGCTCAGCACTTTACTGTACTGGAGCTAGTCCTGGACTACATATGCCGGCCAGGAGAAGAGGCTAGACAGCTTCTACCAACATTGCCCCAGACGCCTCCTTCAGATTAAGTGGCAGGACAAGATGACAAATACAGAGGTCATCCAGCGCTCAGGCATTCCAAGCTTGTTTGCAGTCCTTAGCCGGAAACGGATCAAGGGCTAGGCCACGTATGCCGCAAGGATGAGGAGAGCATCCCAAAGGACATACTGTGTTGGGGGTGGGGGGGGGGGAAGCTGCTCGATGGTTCCCGCACCACATGAAGACCGCAGCTCCGGTTCAAGGGCGTCTGCAGGCGGGATATGAAGGCAGCTGGCATTGACTCCAACACCTGGGATTGCTATGCCGACAACCCCCAATTCTGGAGAGTCGCTGTCAGTGAGGGAGTAAAGCGGGCAGAAACTATCAGAAACGACCAGCTCGCTGACAAGAGGGCAAGGAGAAAAGCAAGGGCAGCCTCTGTGGCAGTGTCAACTCCTTTTGTTTGCAACAACTGTTCACGAGGCTGCCACTCTAGGGCATGGCTCCGCAGCTACTCTAGAAGATGCCATCCCCAGTCTTAGCGCTACACCATTTTCTCTCTAGACGAACAGATGCCGACGACGACGAATTTTGGGCCTATAATCTGGCACAGAATGATTGGCATAGGATCTCTTTGCTTGTCTGGTTTTTGTATTGAGATCCTCTTAGGAGCTCTGTTATGGTGTTTGCTGCAAAAGAGACACATTTGCTGTCATATTGATCATCTATATTTTATCGCAGCACCAGAAACTGCAGATTTGGAGATTCTATTCTTGGATTCTTCAGATTTTGTACTGTAATATACTGACCTAGGCTTGAAAAGATCATGATATTTTAATATGATCCGGAAAACAGAGACAACATTGTTTATAGTTAATCTTTTGCTTTCATGACTTCATTGCACATTACTGGTAGTTTAGTCAAAGAACAAGTTCATTCCGAAATTTTAAATTAGATGAAAACAAAAATGTTAAAGAAGCACAAACTAAAATTATTGTTAATTTATTGTTTGTATTCTTTAATATCTCTCAAAGTGGATTTCTCTTGCAGTATACTACGCGGTATATATCTAAACTGCATGATGAAGAGTCTGGACGTCTTAAAAAAGAGAGATTATTATCAAATGATGAAGACAATGGCAAACATATTGCATGTTTCTAACTATATATACATAGCTCTTCTCAGCTGACAATTGGTAACACAAAGATCACTGAAACAGAAAATCTGAGCAGTTGTTCACGAAATTGTGCACAGAAAAGAGAGCCTTGGGGGCCCGAAATTCTTGACTCAAGCATAGCCACAACTCTCTTACTATCACGAAGCACAAAAAAGATAAATGAAGAACGGTATCATTGATCTAATATTCTAAACCATTACATTGGTTGCCAAAATGATAGAATTCAGTTCCTTAGTGCGACCTCTGCTGAAGGTAATAGAAATATAACGTTGTAGCATTGTGTTTTACGCCATTTGCAATGGAGCTGATATCCTACAGATATTTATTCAAGTCTGATGAATAACAAACAGCGCGTATAAAAAGGAGATATTCATAATAAGTGACATAGTTTCTGATGCATCTGTCCGAATACAATTATATGTATTTTTATGTATTTTGCATCGACTCACAGGTCTTTCTCTCGGAGATTTTTTTTTTCTATTACGCTGAACAATGACGTGCCTTTAAAGACAGGACCCTGGTGGGAATTGCATGATCCGGCAATGCAAAAACACGGACTGTAAACAGGATGAAGGGCTCTGTAGCACTGTAACCTTATAATGGAACCATCTGCTGGGTTTGCCAGACCAAAAAAAAAAAAAAAATGACTCGCGTGGCCGATGGCCGCAGATAAAAGTTATAGATGATGTTTACCGGAATAATCAACCATCCCAACATCAGGGAGATATGAAACGAGGGAGAGAGTGAATAAGAGAGCCAGAGAAATCGAGTATGAAAAACAAAAAGAGAGCCACGGGAAAAAGAGCAAACTGAAATAAGAGACTTAATGGGACGAAGGGCTTTAAGTTTCCGCCTCTATCTTTTACCCAAAAAAATCTACAAAGCTACCCAACGTATTGCCTTTATGTTAGATGGCACCATATATTTCTAGACGGGGAAAAGCTTGCAGCTCAGTCCAAACGTAGGCTGTGCATCTTTGTAGAGGGACATGTCAAAAGAATCCCTAACGCGTTCAGAAATCCCAGTGCCAAAGAAATGGAAAAGGTTGTACAGTTTGATTTTGATGAAAAAACATGCCCAGAGGAAGAAAGTGAGCTGATCAAAAAGTAAATGAAATAAACTACAGGGCGCTGACCGTGCCAGCTACAGCTTGAGTTGAAAGATTCAAACAATAATAACTATAGGTCCGAATGATCGAGCCCAAACCTAAGGCCAGAAAGAACAGCTGAAAACGAGCACAGGACAAAAATTACTCTGATGAAGCCGAATGGCAAAAACTGGCAATATGGTTTCTTGAGAGAAGAGCTAACCCCGCAAGTTCAATGTGATCTTTGGTCAGGTAGATAACTCTGTTGACCCAATAGTTCCGATGAAAATCCAATAGCTGGGAAGAAAATCGGGAAAGCAAATTTTCATTGATAATCAGACTATTCAGAAAACGACCTGAGAATGTAAGTATTTTCACTGATAATCTATCAGTTTCTATCCCCAGCGATTTCCCAGGCAATCCGCAATGTTGTCAGAACGGGGAGGGGGGGGGGGGGGGGGGGGGGGGGGGGGGGGGGGGGGGGGGGG
>JBCAUA010187441.1:0-21454 GCA_038406235.1 Peronia verruculata | reverse complement strand
TTTCTTGCTGACTGAACATTAAGTAACGCAATTTTTAGATAATGAGACTGCTCCTGGAACGTCAAACTGGTATTTACGTGAATTAGATTATTTAAATTAATCCTGGTTTTGATAAATTTGTTTTCCCGTTTAAAATGATCTGTTACTGTAGTGATGTTTCTGCGCTTCCTACGACCGCTTCTATTACCCCTCCTACGACTTCGCCCTTTAGGTATTCCTAAAACTACCGGATAGGCTAGGCCCAATCCGTGAATGTATCTTGTCAATTTCGATGGTAGTTGACAGCATGAAGGATTATTTAGTTTGAGTAAGTCCTCCCGCGAGAACTGCCGCTTGATGGTTATCTGATCCATTCAGGAATGCAATCAACAAAATCAGCTGTTCATGCCCCCAGGTGAAGTGGGGTGTGTGCTTTGAAGCTTGGGTCTTGCTTAATAAAAGGTTCCCAAGGTCTTGTGTTGCTGACATGTTCATGGTAATAAGATTTCAATGGTGTGTGGCCTCCATCGCCAGTGGTAATTTGATTAGACTGCTTTTGTTCGTGGGGATGAGATGAGATAACTTACCGCTGGAGGTCGAAAAGCGAAACAGATACCGTAAGAAGACGGTGAGAATGAGCCAGCGGGCAATTGCTAATTGCTAGCGAAACCCTTACCTGCACGCCCGGCGTGTTGAATCTGAGAGAAAATCACAAAAGTATCATGGAATCATAAGAAAAAAATAAATAATACTCAGCTCTCCGTTGTTGAATTTCCTCAATTTTTAAGTTACTGATGCACCACCTCGAGATGAACATCCATGCCAAGAATCACTTGCGACAACAATGAAACCCAACAGAAAAAAGCACGTATTCACAGAGCAGTTGTATCTGCTGCCTGCCAGGCGCTGAACACAACTATTATTTAGTCTTCTTGCCATCTCCCTTACAGACATTCCAGTTTAAGCAAACCTAGGGCTCTATTTCACTCATTTGTGCCTAACCGAGACATGGTTAAACAGTAAATACAGGAGTAGAACTTAAAACAAACTTTTTTTTTCTCATCTCGAAAATGTGCAGACTGCACCTGAGTGAAAAAAAATCAATATTTTATCTTGCCACATAGTCCCTCAGCCCGAAAAGCATATTTCTCAGTTATCTGTCATTATTTTTACAAATTCGAGTGGACACACTGAATTTGCTGTATAAACAAAGATCACCAGTAGGGAAAGTGTGTGTGAATAAAAACACAATAGGGTCTATTAACCCATTTATTTTAAAAATTTAAAATGTTGCATTTTTAAAGTCCCTCAGTATATTATCCATGGTGTTCTTCTTCCATCTTTATTGTGATTATGAGAACAATTCAAGAATCTTAAAAAATTACTACCTTTTTCTTTTCTCAGCTTTTCAGTTACAAGCAGCCAGAACCCATGGTTCATCAGAATATAAGTCAGATGCTAAAATATATTCAGTAACAAATAACAAGTAAAATTCTCTGTTGGACTTTTTCCATGCAGTTGATGAAGGTGTCATTTTAGAAATTCATAAACAAGTATTTTCATCCGATTTGAGGATGTTACAACAATTTAGGAAGGAAATATGTAATGTGCCTCCATATCTTGGAAGTTTTATTTCAGCTATGTAGTATTTGTCACCAGTGATAGAAAAAGTACTAGCAGAAACTTTGGACATCAAACTCATTTTATATACTTCATGTACCATGAAAAAAATTCCTAACTATCTAAAGTCTTGAAATAGTTATCTGTGCTTGCAAGCACTTAGAGTACCAATGCAACCCAAGTGAAATGATATGTGTATATTTTGGCTATTAACAGTCATATCATTATGCTGGCAGGGAAGAAAATGTTCTCTAAAAAATAAAAGATAAATAAACATCATCTTATCCTATCTCATTGGCTATGGATATTTAGTCACCAGAGTTTGAGAAACAGATGCAAGGGCAGGACAATAAAGGCATGGAAGATAAATCTGTGACAATGAAAGGGAGGACAGAAACTTCAGGTGCTGGAATGACGAATGGTTCCATAACAGCCATAAAGTCAGAGGGATTGGAGGAGGAGGTAAACTTTGTATGAATGTGCATGTGTTTTTTTATCAATTTTTTTTCCTCATGTTCTTTCTTTCTTTTCTTTTCTTTACTTTTCGATGTTTTTTTTTTTTTTGGTTTGTTTTTGTTTGTGTTTTTATTAGAAAGAATGGTAACTCATCATTGAGATGAAAGCTTGCATTAGATCTTCTTAATGTTGATCGACAAATACAAACCATCCAAAAATTCAAAAGTGTCACTTCTGAAATACTTGCTGTAGATTGTCCCAAAAAATATTGGAGTTTAAAATTTTTGTAAGAAGCATTTCCTCTGTACTAGTTATGTCTTTAGAATTAGCAAACATGATATCATTTTCTGTTGATTTCTATAAGTATAGCCTCTGCCTTGAATGACAATGCAGGACTATTGACAGTAAATTCTCACAGTAAATTGCAGAGAATGAATGACTTTTGAGTTGGTTTAATAGCAAAAACCCTGCTATGAATGTGATTGAAAAAGATTAAATTGAGCTGCACAAAAACTTAGCCATGTCAGTTCAGAAGTTTTAGGTTTCTGAGAAAAATTCGAGACATTTGATCAGATTTTTTTTTAGACGTTTGGTAGAAATTTCTCATATCAGAATCTTGGTAAGTGTGTTCATCAATAGTAAAAATTTAACATAAAAAGGTGGTACAAACCAATTTTTGAAAATAGATTAAAATTGTTTTTCCTTAAATATCCATTTAGAAATCAGTCTTTATGATGCTGGTGAATCTCTAGAATTTGTATGATATTACTACAAGTGAACACAAACCAAATTGATTGTATCTCTGTTATTGTTTGTAAAATAAATGAGCTTTAGAATTATTTCCTGTCTGTTTAGATCCCATTCATGACTGTATGGGAAGATGGCTACTACTCACGCATCATGGATTTTATGAGAGCAGATGGAACAGAGATCCCCTCAGATATGACGATGCAAGGTTTTTTCTCATTAAAAAAGCACTTTTTCTGAAAAATGTTTAAATGCTCAGGATAAGCACAATTTTGATGACCATTAGATTTTCAAGAACAGATAAAAAGATGACATAAAAAAGTTATGTGTAATTACTGTCACCAAAAATGATGCACAAAGAAAAAATGTTTTAACCTGTGTCATGCTTATCATGTGTTTATAGCAAAGATCAAATCCTCTTACTTGTGCAAACTACGTATTTATATAGCATGGCTTTTCCTTTTTTTTTATCTTGCTATGTCTGTTGCTTTTACTGTTATATTTCTCACCATGACACCCAAACTTAAGATTTATCGGACCCTGTCCGGTTGTCAAATTGGGTATACCTCAAATTGTTATATGTTATGTTACTGTAGCAGCATCTAAGGGGAAGATCTTTCAATAGTCAATGGGATTTTTTTTTTTCTCAATGAGAGAATAAGAAATTCTATAGTTAGAATTGAGAACTGAGAGGTTGGAAGAACAAAAATCCCAAGCAATGTGGCCCACACAAATTCTCTCAAGTGGACTGTAGTCTGTTATCAGTAGAAATGATAAAGCTAGGAGGATTATCGAAATCTCTTTGATGTGTTATTTCTTATTGAAATATACAAAGCAGACAACCTACTCAGTTTCTCTCTGACCAGCAATCAAGCTGTTGAAATTAGAAATGACCTATAACCATATATAAGTGAAAACTAAAACAGTCTATGTATCTTTTAGCTTACAAATCAGATAATAGCCTTGTATTCTCATGCTATGCCATTAGCATTGTTTCTTTATAGTCAGTGGGAGTCAGAGGCTGATCCATCTGATTTAAGAAGAATGGTCTAATTCCACATGACCAGGGGAGTGATATCTTATGTAGACTGAGATTCTGTAACAGAAATGTAAAAATACACCCTTTTATGACATAGTTTGGCTCTCAAGGCATTACATTAAGTTCAACATAAATCTGTAATGGGAATGATTTATGTGATGACAGGTGACAAACTTCACATCTCTATGTATATACCATGTACTTGTGAGTTAAACTTCACTTAACTAATAACCATTTCATGTATTGTATGAAGAAGGAGTGGAATTAGGGGAAGGATTTGAGGAAGCAGATGATCAGGGTTTACATATAAGCTTGCACTGTGTCATTCCAGTGTCTGGATAGAATCAGTTGAGTCAAAACTAAAATTTATACACCACTCAACAGAAGTTAGGGACTACTTTTTCAACAGCTTATAATAAAGAAAGCTTAGCTTAAGCATATCAAAACATTTGCAAAAGTTTAAGGTGCTATGAGAGTGCTTTACATTGAAATTCAAAATTTACTAAACAGCTTCAAAATAGCACTTTCAAATAGTGTCACTTACAAGTCTTGTCTTACCATCATTATCTATCAGCCAAGCATCTTCACATGCATCTTTAAAGAGTAAGCATTAAAGTCGCTATATACACTGCTGCTCAGCTTTACCTACATCTGTTTCTTTCAGGCAAAACATGAAATGAACTATCATAAGTTCTTACCTCCAGGCCTGTGAACAAACCAGAAGGCACAAGGCTCTGTTGCAGCAAGCTGACAACTTGTCAGTTTGGATGGCCAGTGCTGCATTAGCTAGATATATGAACTACTGAAAAGAAATTAAGGAACACATCTACGACAGCTAATAACAAAGAAAGCTGAACCCGCATTTCAAAATGTTTGCAAAAGCCATTTTTCATAGAGCACGAATCCTGTGAGATTGGTTGGAGCATCGAGCTAGACCTAACCACCCTCCAGCAGCAAATGTCATTGTCAACCAGCTTCATCAGTTCCTCCCATAAGAATGGCTGGCCATCCCTAAAGATTTCACTGAAAACTCTATGCACAACTGCTGCTTTGCATGCATTCAAACAAGTGGAGGCCACATTCACTATTAACTCTGAAGTACACTAGGGAATCAGCAGGAATTTTGAAAACCAGAGTGGACCTCTTGAACCTTATGAAACTTGTTTTAAAGGCAGCTCAACTTTTCTAACACTGCTCTTGAGTTAAAGATGGGTGGTTTTTATTAAAAACTCCAGAATCTCATTGTGTTTCTAACAGTGTCTCCTGTACTGCCAATTTCTGAATACTCTTAAAAGAGCATACAGTTGGCAGCTCTGCCCAGCACACTATTGTTTGTTCTAAATGAAATGTTTTGTAGTTTTCTTATGAAATATTGAAACAAGGGAGAAATGCAGATGCTTTACAGTGGCACTGTTGATTAATCTGTCTTCTCTCATGACCTGTCTCAAATGCATGAGAAAACACCTGACAAATCCCCACCGTTCCTTCAAGAAATGCCTTCCCATTCTTCTTAAATTTGTTGGCCTAGAATTAAATTAATGAATTATTTATTGAAAGACCTGTTGGAGTCTCTTGAAAATATTTTAGTACTGTGAGCCTTGACTGAAAAGAATGAGCCTTTTTTTTTACCTGATGTGTATTAACACTAGGCTGTAACAGAGCCTGAAGGCTCAGCTGACTCTATTCACAATGATATCAACAAATGCTGTTCTTTATCATAACCCTGACTGAACATGTGCTTTTTCAAAGCCTTCTACTAATCCCACTCCTTCTTCAGATATAATATGCGAGAGTCATTGGTAAGGGGGCCTGAACTCACAAGTACTTCTCAGTTGCATAGAGATGTGAAGTTTGTCATCCCTGACACACAGACCATTCACACATGACTCCTTGAACCAGACCATTTCCTACAAGAGTGTTTTTACCTACCTGCTATAGTTCTTCAGTGTGTAAACTATAAGAGTTCATTTCCTTGACCATGTGGAGTTGGATCATTCTTCTTAGATGAGACATGCTGACGTCGGACTCTCAGTATCTACAAAGAAACATGCACAAATGGTCTAACACAGGCATATCATGAGAGCACAAGAGAGCTATCTGATATGTAAACTAAAATGAACATAGATTGTTTTAGTTTTCACTATTTAATTATACATCACCTCTACTCGCAATAGCCTGATCGCTGGTCAGTACAAAACGCATTGAGGGGGCCAAGTGTTCAGAAGGTGTCATCAATAATAAAGAACAGAACAGAGACTTTGAAATTCCTCTCCAGTTTCATGGTTTGCAGACTACAGACCACTTGAGAGGCTTTGAGTGGGCCTTGTGGCTTTTGATTTCTGTTCCTCTGTCCTTCTGTCATGTATTACCATGATTCGGTTTTAACTATGGATTTTCTGACACTAATTTTGGATTTTAAAAAAAATTAGGGGTTGTTGAAAGCTCATGTGCTTATGCAGCTGTAACTATCATGTGGCACTTTGACAAAACTGGGTCTGGTAAACACTAATTTGTGCCGACAAGGTGAGAAATGTCACAGCAGTGTGACCGGTATAGCAGGGAAGGTCAGTTGGTATAAATATATGCTGGGCTGGAGCAAAAGGATTTTACTTGTGGGATAAATATGTAATGCACAGGACATGGGTTAGTGATGGATTTTAGATCACAATGTTAAATAATCATTATGCAGGTACTCCGCATAAATGAAATAAAGTGTTTACTGGCAAGGAAATCTGTGTTACAAAAGGATGGACATTTAAACAGTACTCAATCATTTTTATTCTCTACTTTGTATAGGATTTAAAACAGTTACAGAATTGTTTTTTATTTTATTTCATAGTGACTGTGAAGATGAGGTATGGCAAGAACTTTCTCTCAGCTGAAGATTGGCCATCCTTCATTGTAGGTATTGTTTGTTAAAGGCTGCATTAATGTCTTATTGCTCCTCATTTTTTGTCAGAGAAAGTATGCCAGCTCCAGGTATAGTGCTGGTGTTATAGAAATGTTGTTATTAAGATTGTATTTTCAGTTTCAACTTATCTTTGACACCTTACGTCCTAACATTTCACCTTTGATTTTGAAGAAAATATTATATCTTTTTTTTCTTTATTGTAAACATAAGAGCTTTCAAATAACACTCTTTTTTTGTACTTACATTGAATTATGTTAGTTTTATAAAAGATCCAGCACTTGAGGTCTGTCAAAATTAATGTGAGGGCTGCTTCAGAGGAACTTAGAGAGAAAAGGCGAACAAGATTTTGTTACGAGACATTTATCAGGGAGGTGATATTGTATACTTCACATGCTAAGAAGGTTGACAACAGTAGAAAATAAGCAGAAGTACAAAAGTATCAGTGTAATGATTTAAGGGTCAGACTTGTACCTGTTGATAAATGTGCAAGCAAATTAAAATCCTACCAGAGCTGCTTTCTTTCAGTGGATCAATGTCCACTGCCCTGTTGAGTAGGGGAATCCAGCATTTAACCTTTTTTTTTTTTATAATTGTTATCAAGCCTTTCAATCCTAAGAAAGTAGGAATATTTCATCTCTAAGTGGCTGACTATTTCTGCTAAGAACCTTTGTGGATAGAAATTTGGAATTAAGAAATTTTTCTATGATAGCAGCACTCCAATTACTCTTCACCAATTTCGAACTGCCAAGAGCTCTTTAACATGAATAATGTACACACCAGACCTCTGAAATATATTCACCCTTATCTGATAAGGCTAGATGTCAGGCTTCCCTACCCAGGGGAAGCCAGCCGACCTTTGAGTTACAGAAAAAAAAAAAAAATGCAGGTTTTGATCTTCGTGTCCTTAGATCCCCAAAAGAGAGGACCCACCAAACCACATAGTCATGGCTGCATCTAGCCTTCTAAGATAATAGCAAACATAATTAGGAAGGCTCACATGTATATTATGGTTGTTAAAGAAATCAGATGAGCTGTGGGCAGAGCTGTTCATATTCAGTATTCCAAATTCCAACTCCAACATTCTTTCTCACTCACCATACTGGGCACACATGTAAAGTCGAGATATTTATTTCTACTCTTAGGATTGAAAGGCTGCCTGCACAGGTGATTGGGCAGCATGTATAGTTTGAAGCAATGTTGAGTTCACAGAAAGTGGATGGTTCCCCAGTTTAAGAAATGACTTTTTTTTTTATGAAAGGAAACTACATGTATATATAATTTATAAAGCTGTGTTATCTGTTTTTTTTGCTCAGTTTCATTTAGTGATGATTCAGGTCTACATAGTTTATGGGATTTTCTGGCTGATCATGCAGGCAAGAAATCAGGGAAACCTCCATCAAGTACATTCATGGATTGCAGTGATGATATTTCTTGGTTTGTTTGATTATTCATTTTGTTTTCTTGGTAAATGTTTCATTTCTCATCAAATTAAATGTTAATACTATTCTTGGATGGAAGGAAACCAGTTTTTAACCCATTCTCTCTTTTTAAAGCCTTTCTGAATGGATTATGTTAAGTCGAACATCACAGAGAAAATGTGGGAAAGTGTCGCTAACTTTTTCTCAATACAGATTTTATGGATTTGAGATTAAATTGAAACATTCAGGCACTTATGGTGATAGAGGTGAACTTGTTTCTACAAGTGAGGCATAATTTGAAATCCATTTTATATTTGTTCTGTACATGTCAGTGAACAGTGCTGGCCTGTCATAACGGCTTTGACGAGGCAATGAAAAATATGAACTCCATTAAATTAGAAGAGTTGGAATATTGTTAGGTGAAGGGGAATGCATCAGTACAAGGTTATAGCAGAGGACAACACTTGCTGCAAAGCTCCATCTTTATTCAGTGAAATGCCTGGATGCTACAAAGCAGCATGATTTCATCATGGCAGAGTAAAAAAATTATTTTGTTTTTGATTGATTCTGCAAAGTGAATTACTGGAGACACAGATTTTCAATTTTTCTGCAGGACTGCTTGAAAATGCAGTGATATGTTGGGTATTTAACAGCCTGAACAACACAGGGCAGACATCAAGCGTATTCACCATGTTTTCTGAACTGCTCTGCTGTCTCAGGAGAGCTTTTGCTCAGATTCTTGTCATTGTCTGCAGCTTTGGTGTAGTCAGGTGAGCATAGCCATAGAGTTGCATGTGAAACTAACAATTTGGTATTTTGTCCTTTGATATTTATGGTACTATTTATGCCAAGTGATTCTGGGATGTGAAGATGCAGAACTATAACTGGCCTACTTGTGATACCACTATTTAATCTTCAGTTGAACACTTTAGCATGATTCAAAGTACATAAGTGATAAGAAGACATCAGAGTGCAAAGCACTTACTAAGTCACACTTTCACTTACATAGTGGAAAGAAAACTGGCTCAGCATTTTATATCTATTTTTGTTGTAAGAAGAAAAGATAAGGTCATGCTAAGGTTTTTTTTTTTTTTTTTGGTGGGGGTGGGGAGGGGTTTGTAAATGTTAAATGATTCCATTAAAGAAAAAGGTAGAAATCCTAATCATATTGAAATTTTCTGAATTTTCCCAAGATCATGTCGACATCTCTCTTTCTAATTGAGAAATCTAAAAATCCCTAATTTAATACTTCTGTAGACAATAAACAGCCTTATTTAATTGAAAATTATGACAATGGGAAACACTATTTCTGGTAAAGTAAAGCTTTCATTCATCTAATTTTGGCAAATGTTGTTTCTTTTTGTTTTTGTAACTAGAAAAATTGTGCAGAGTGAAACAAGCATTTTTTTTTTTCAAAAAAATTCAGCCATACCTGAAAGTGTATAGTTTTTAACACTGGAGCACATGATATTTGTTGAGATTGATGTTTGGTTGTTTAGTGAAACAAGAATATGAATTTTGAGTGAAGAATGAGATATATGTGGAAGAAACTTTCCTTACTGAAAATACACACATTAATGGTAACTTGTCCAACCTTCCGAATGCCATGTTAACCAAGGATAAACCATTCCCCAGTAAGAGTGACACTTGGTAAAGTAGTTATTCAGTAATAAATAAATGGGTTTGGGGGTAGCTGCCAAACATGTGCATGTTTGGAAGAGGGAGTGCTGTGTTTATGAGTCTGCCTCGTGAAAGTTCAAGTGTTCAGATCCCATCACACAAATGGGAAAGATTAAAATCTGCTATTTTTTTTCTTTTCAATAACTTAATTTGTTTGATTTCTTCTTTGAATGTGGATGATGGATATCTAATTCTCTGTCCTCTAGAATAATGACGAAAATATTATGGATGTCTTCTATATAGTTGCACATCATCTAGAACACATTCAGTCAAAAGTTTGCATTATTAGACTGAGGCACTACTATCGGAAAAAATTTTTAAAAAGTCCTAAATTTCTACCTGGAAATTCTTCTGACCAAACTGATCATGCATTTAGGGAAAATGGAGATAGTCTTGTTCTTGAGATTGAACAATTATTTATGTTCTAAAAAGAAATCTTTTTTTTTTTTTTTTAACGATGTTGGAAGGCTGAAAGGCTTTATCAATTTAATGCCGTGAATCCTAGATTTAGCTTAAATTCCTATAATAACCGGCAGTTAGTGGCTATTTGAGCGACTAGTTGCCTAAATAGCCCTAAGTATGCTCTCTTTGCTATATGCGCAGCTAGGTCTATCTCGAGCAGTAACAATACTTGGCTCACTTTACAACCCATTTTCTATTTAAGGAGGGGAAGGGACATGTTACATCAGTAGTTAAAGGATATGATTACCTAAAATTATACAGTTCACTATTTCTGAATTTCATGTTTAGAAAACAAAGTGACTATCCATTTGTACCAATGAACAGCTTCAACTTTTAGAGTAGGCATGCGAGCAATCATGATATAGTCGGCTGTCAGATTGTCCCCTTCAAAGAAATTCCACATTGGGCATGCAGTGAAGTGGGAAGGGGATGGAGGGAAGAGAAAGACAAGGACAAGAAGATCAGGGATACATTATAAATCTTGGGTTACAATCAGGCCTCAGGTTGACTAGCCCTGTAAATGTAATTAAAATTTTTTTGCCAACTAGTGGGACTGGTTCTGGTCTTTTCCTGCTTGACTTATCTGACTCTTTTTTATGGAGAAACAAATGTTTCTACACCAGGTTTTAAAAATCTAGGAGCTTTATTTAATCAAGGATGGGTAGCGGTAATGCATTTCACCACACGTGACATAGCCTACAAACAGACACACAAACACACACACTCTCTTTTTCTCTTTCGCTCTCTCATGCACACACATAATATACACACATGAAAACAGTGATCTGTGACAGACAGAAAAAATACATGTATGTAAATCTAATGCTTCAGAACCACTTCACTTTTATTTATTTGTTTTACTTTCAGAAACAAAAGGAATTAAAGTGCTAATGATAGGAGAGCATGGGTTCCTTTATTTTCTGGTTCATGACCCTTATGGCCTGTTATGTTTTTTGTCTATTTTTTCTGTAATGAGCAAATGATTTAAATGTTGTGCTATCACTGACATCGAATTCAATATTAATATTTATAGCATTATATTATGCAGTGGACAGCACTCTGGTGACAGTTTTCTTATATTTTTATCATACCATCTGTTTTTTTTAATGGCCCAAAAGATGAGAATCCACAGGACTGTGCATGAGAGTCCAGTTGAGTATCATTTCATGACACCATGACACCATCATGGAGACAATTCCTAATTTAAAACTCTGCTTTAACCCTAAGAAAGTAAAAATATCTGCTTGTTTCAAGTCCATGGCAAGTTTGGGTGAGAATTTTTGTAGGTGTAGAAGTTTGGAATTTCGGTCTCTCTGCTTCCTCTGATTTTTTAATGGTCAAAGGTTCTTTAACATGTAACACACCTTGCCCATGGAGACTAAAAGTTGGGCTTTCCTATCCAAGGAGGCATGAGGCCATTAAGTCACAAAAAATGTAGATTCTAAACTTTCCTATCTCTTTGTGAGAGTCCAATCCATGATGTATAAATTTTTTACTGAGATAGAAATGTGTAAATGTGAAGCTCATTGCCCTGCTTCATTGCTTTGCCCCCAAAGCAGCCAAACAATTATCCCATAGGCCACATCATCCGCCCCATCCTACCCCTATACCTAATGTTCTAATGTTGCATTCTCTTTATGCTTTTCCATCACTTGCAGAGGGCTATCTCACATCTTCCTATGTGAGTCACTAGTTTGCTTAAATAGTCCATGATAGGCTTTTTTTTTTTTTTTCTATTTAGGCAGCTTATCATGTAAATGTACTCGGCCATGATAGTATTGTGATGGGCAATAAATCTTACATATACTAGTAAATTTCTGTAGCCCCCAGCATAGTATCAAGATAAAAATTTTAAATATATAAAAGTCAATCAATCATTGTATGGTGTTGTGTTCAACATGACAGCAAAGGACATTAATCCTTTCACTGCCAGGTTACTGCTAATTTGTTCTATTTTATCTTGTGCATGTGCAGGGACCTTTTTATTTTTTTTTTTTCTTTTGCACATGATAGTTAAATATTCATTCAGGAAGCAAAACATTGTCTTTGCCCTGCCCTTAACTCTGTGACCAAATCTCAAAGTTTGCTATTCCAATAATAAAACTGCGCATATAGATGACAAACTCATTTATGAAAAAAAAAAAAAATGTTAGCAGCCATGATTGAATCATTCTATTACAGCTCCAGTATAGCATGTCAGTACAGTCTAAAGAAGGAAAATAAAATTTGTTTCTGCTGTGAGAGAGGAAAACCAGGCTGCTTCAATCATATGCAGTTTTTGTTGCTTGTAGAAAATTTTCAGTACTCGTTTAAAATATGGAGCATTCAGTGCTGTCACAGAAAAAATGAAAGAAAATTATTGAGTGTGCCCAATCATGCCAGAAAGTTATAGTCTGTTGTATTATCCCCCTGAATTTCCATTTTGATTTCAGATCAGGACTTCTTAAAAAAATTCTCATTTTAGGTCTTGTGTATTTTTTCATGGACTTCTTCGCGGTATACTCAATTATATACAAGGTAGGTTTTCAAAGTTTGCTACAGAGGTTACTGTCCTTAGTTAGTTTTGCCGTCAATGTAAATTGCTAGCATTTATCAAATGATTATATGTCATATAGTCTTTTTTGTAAGATGAATTGATGAGCTATGAAGACAAAGTCTCACCCAAACCAGGTACTTTTCTGGAAATGTGTAAAAGTAAAGTACTATTGCTGTGCAGGTAGACTTTTTTTGGTTTTGTGTACCGCAGTTTGTCCAGCATTGATGAAGTAAATCTTTCATATGATGAGTTCATAATACACCAGAGGTTTATAGTCTTAATAAGGAGGATTCTTATTTTCTCCCCAACTGTGCATTGGCAGTATTTATTAAAGATTTTTAGTGCACTGCGCACTTTCTGCTAGTCCATTGTCCATGGCTTGGTTAGACAGGCTGAGTAATGTATGTGACCCTAAGCTTGAGGAAGTTAACTGAGATACGAAAAACTCCCACACCATTATTCTGGGGGGAGACATTAATTTGTGTCAAAATATGCTAAAATGTTCATGCAACACTGAGCTTTTACTGTAGGAATTTTTCACTCTTTCTCATTCTTTTGCCAGAATTCACCAGGTGAACTACCACCAACAGTAATGTTTGTAGTGTTTACAAAGATTGTGCTTATGTGTGTTATTTGGCTCTGGGTATCCTTGCAAAAATTCATAACTGTGAAATAGACAGGGAAAGTTGTTCTGACTGTTGTTTTTTTTTCAAATGTATGGCATATATGGACAGTGCAGCAGAGTTTTGGTGGATTTACAGAACCATGGGTAAAAATATCTTGCAGCATATTTCGAACCCTTTTTTTTTTTTCAATTGCTGTTCCCTTGAATTATTTCTTATACAATGCCCCTCTGCTGTTTACTTGAGATGTGTTTCCATTGCTTTTCCCCTTTCTTTCCTATTTCTAGCAAAGTTACAGTAATTAAGCCAACAGTCATCATATTTGCATTTCCTCTCCTTTTGTGATCAAACAGTTGAACTTTATTTGTAGTCAAGAGAAAATTCCATTCACAATTGATCACACGCAATTTACCTGTAAGACACATTCACACTCATAATGCATATGATTGTCAGTCCCATTTAAATTCCTATGTATTTTTTTTTTTTGTATTAACACATAATTCTGGAACTCTCAAATGGATTTCTTGAAAGATTTCATCATCATCTACCAGATCTCAAAGCTGCAGAATGTTTGATTAGGCCCATTTCATTGTCTGGCCTTGCTTGCCCCAGGCTGTTGATGATAAGGGAAAAGCCTGCAGGAGAGGTAGGGATAGGCATTGTATAGTGTAGGTCTAAATTTGGATCTCATGGAAGATGAACCACCGGGAGGCGGTCACATGGTAATGGAGCAGGATGGTGGTCTAGGCCATCAATGCTGTCTGTATTGCAAAGGAATGACCATGCCTATATAACGTGACGCACGCACAGAGATGTGGCGGGGGTGATCCAAAAGACGATGATTTATGTACATTTTGAACTAAGGGGTATAAATTCCTAGTAAAGTCGGAACACATAAGTGTCGTCATATGTTTGACTGTAAGTATTTTTGGGAATGAAACATACTTTGGTGGATTGTGTTGTTTACTGTTTGTATGCAGAACTTCACAATATTAGATTTCTTTGGCTGAGTTGGTTTTATAAGAAATCCTGTTTAGAGGTTATTTTTAAGAACACAAAAAACTTACAGGTTTTTTTTTATGATATATTGACCTTTCCAGGAGTACTATTGATCACGAATTATTTTTAGATCTGTATTCCTTATTATCCATGTCTTGTTTAACACAACTGATAACCTTAACTGGAGGTAGACAGGCAAACAATTGGTGGGTATGTGGAGAATGTTGAGTAAGAAAGGCAACAAGGAGAGGCTTCATGGGTATACAATTTTCTCTGCCACACTCATCCTCTGGCTTGGAGGTAAGTGTGAGAAATGGTCAAAGTTTTAAATTTGTTTGATCAAGTTGATAAAAATTTTTATCTAAATTGATAGCTCTTGTGAAATACAAAGCTCTACTCTGAGCCTGCCTTGAGTAAAATTTTCTGTAAATCTGAGGAAAACTTAACTGTTGAGAAAGTGAGATATTATTTATACGTATGAAATTGACTTTTTTTGCGGTAAGATATGATCCTAAAGTCATTTGCTTAGAAAAATGGGATGTTCAGTGAAATGAATAAATTGACGTTAGATGTGATGTTTTACAACATACTGTCTTAGATGTCCAACTTCTGTAAGATTGAAATTCAGTGATTCATTCAAGTAATAGTTTGTCTTTGGTTTTTCTCTTTTCTTGTTTAGCCTCAGTGGTGTATAGAGTATGGGCATTGAATTTTATGATGTCTTTTTGCCGGACTGTAAGTTTATATCAAGCTAATATTTTGTTGATGTTATATACCTTCCCACGGAGGAGACAGAAGAGAAGAGTGATGAAGTAACATTATTCAATTTTTTTGTTTTGAAAACAAACTTTGATTTACTGTTAACCATTGCATGTTTCATTCACACTCATGATTTTCATTTCATACATTTGTCTCATTACCAATTGAGTAATTTAATATACATAGATGAATATTTTACCATATTTTTCCCTTAGCTACAGTAGCCCAAGATTTATCAATGAAATAAATGTTTCTCAGGCAATGCATTTGTATTAATTTCTGTGTTGTTTTGACCTTGACAACAAAATTTCATTTCTTGAACTTTAAATTTTAGTGACCTATGAAACAAATAGAAGGGTCTCTCTGATGTTTATATGTGGGGAGAACTGAAAAATTTCAAAAAGTGTGAGTTATACTGGGCTTCAACTGCAAAGTCCTGTGTTTATTGGTTTGCATGAAATTATAATGTTTGCCCTAAAACTAAGTAGGCATCATAGTAAATTGATATGCTTTATGAACTGTTGCTATACATGTATTTTGTTACAAGATTGGATTTCCTGTGCATATCATATCTTCACAATATGATATTGGCATAAGTCATATTCATTATTTTCAGCATTTTTGAGGTACTGAGAAAAAAAAATATACAACATAAGTCATTTGATGAGTCATGCTATCCTAATGACATTATTTGATAACGTTTATGCTTAGAAATGCCATGAAACATCAGATATTTTGGCATAGGTTTTCTTTCCTCCATTATTATAGACTAGGGCAATGACAATAAATGTGTATAAGTCAATGAAAATGAAGAAATGATATTCCTACTATTCAGGATTGGAAAAGACAGTGGATGACTCAGGCTGGCTGGCATGTTATGTTTGCTATTATTCTGCTGGTGATTATGTTAGTGTGGAGACCTTCAGCAGATGAGCAAAGGTAATTCTTGTTACCTGTGTATTTCTACAGAATATTAGTAGCGAACTCAAGTTGGAGATAGTTGGTACCTGAACCTTTTAAATGGCACAAAAATGTTCTTTGTACTCAAAAGACTTGAGTTATTTGCAATTGAAGATGTGCAGGTGAAGTATTGTTGGAATATTTCTCTCTTGAGAAAAAATGTAGTTCAAAAGGCCGTGTGCAGTCTACAGGCCATTTCTGTGAGACCTTACAGTGCAGGGTGTGTGAGAATGTAAAGAAAACAAGGTTTTCTGTTTCAAATTTGTTCTGATATCACTGGATTTTGTGGGTGCTAAGATCCCTGTACAGTTTTAATCTTCGCTCGGAGCTGTTTGTTCTGTTTCTTGCAATGCGGGAAGGGGGGGGGGGGAATCTAAGGTGAGAGCTGGTGTTGGCTCTGCTCTTCTGCTGCTGTCGTCTCTGCTGCTGCTTCTCCACATGACTTCACAGGGGCCTTCAGTGCGTCCTTGAAGTACTTCTCTGGTGCTCCCTGCTGGCACTTGCCTTATGATAGTTCACCATACATCACGTGCTTTGGGAGCTGCTCATCGTCCATGTAGAATACATGGCATGCATATCTGAGTTTGGTGTGTTTCAACATGGCATGCACGCTCTCCATGGTGGTCCTCTAGCGTGATTTGATATACAGAAGTTTCCTTAGGCATCTCAGTGGGAAAGAGTTCAGATGCCTGGTGTGGCACCTATACACAGTCCATATCTCACAAGTGCATAGCAGAGATGACAGCACAACTGCAAGGTACACCTTCAGTTTGGCCAGCAGGCTGATGCCTCTTCTTCCCCAAATCATGTACTGAAGCATGCCAAAGGCTGCACTGACTCTAGACAGCCAGTAGGAAACTGTACAAAACCTCTCCATCGATGTTGATGGAGCATGACGGTGTACTTCCAAGATAGATGAACTTGTCCACTGCTGCGAGCTTCTGACCGTTGACTGTAATGGTTGGCTCTTTGTTGTAGGAGTTTGTTGGTGCATTACTTCAATCTTCTTTGTACTTACTGTGAGACCAAGGTCATCACAGACCTTGGAGAAGAGGTTCATGCTTTCCTGCATTTCAGACTGCGAGCCAGCATTGAGTGTCATAGGTGAAGAGAAAATCACAAGTTGTATCTTCCTGGACTTTGCTTTTTTGCCTGCAGTCTCCACAATTTGAACAGCTTTCCACCTGTTTAGATCCTGAATTCCACACAAGTGTCACCATCTCGGAAGGCATCTGTCAGTATGGCGGAAAACATCATACTAAAGAAAGTTGGGGCAAGCACACATTCACTTTATGCCATTTGTCACAGGGAATGGCAGGGAGTTTCCTCCGTCATCCTGAATACTGCCAGCATGCCGTCGTGGAACTGCCTGACCAGTGACATGAACTTGGTGGAGCATCCGTACTTAGCCATGATCTTCCCGATCCCTTCTCGTCAAACAGTATCACAAGCTTTGGTCAGATCTATAAAGGTAGTGTATAGGCTGACATTCTGCTCCCGACACTTCTGCTGTAATTTGGGCACAGCAATAATCATGTGTGCTGTATCACGGCCTTTCCTGAAGCTACATTGTCTCTCAGGTAGCAAGTCCTTCTCCTCCAGGTGCTGATTCAGATGGTTTCTGGCCAAGATCTCTCTGGTGACGGAGAATAGTGAGATGCCGCAATTGTTGTTGCATGCCTGCCGATTCCCTTTCCGCTTGTACAAATGGACAGTGGAGGCATCTTTACATTCCTGTGGGAATTTCTCTTGGTATCACATGAACTGGAACAAGTCAGTGAGTTTTCTGATCACCTGTGGGCCACCAGAAAAAGTATGTATCTATTCATTAAAAACAGTGTGTACTACATGAGACTTATCTATGTGACTTTATGGTGCAGGGTATGTAAAGATATGAAAGTGAAAAAAAAAAGAATTTTTGGGAAAAAGTGTTTCTTTTGATAAAGAATTTAACTTTCAGAGAGCACTATATTATGTTGTGACCAAAGGTGATGAGTGTTTTGTTGCTTGATGACATATTATGTCATGACAACTTTTGTTGTTTCTCTTATCTTGTGAATCAGTAATCACCAAGCATAAAGTAAACACAAATACCCATAGCACATCAGTTAACTCGAGTTTTTGCACTCAGACCATTCCAGAGCATGATACAAACATTGTACTATTAAGTGGTGTTAAGACATATGCAGGATCAGCTAAAAACATTAATTATATACATGTGTAATATTAGGTATCAACATTACAACAGTCCAGGACATGGACATGGGCATTTAGGTCATATGTAGTAAATAATTATCTTTCAGAGGACCTGTGCAGATAATGAACATAAATATAACATAATAATCACATTAGTGATATTCTAGCAGAGGAGGCATCTCTAGGCTGATAAAAGAGGAATAATTAAGTAGCTTCCATAACACCTTTTTCATGGATATTTTCCTTTTTCTTGTACATAGGAGGAAAATGTGTATATATTTGGACCTCAAATTGTGCAAGATACAAATTATATAAATTGAGTTACCTGTGAGTACAAAAAGGAACGATACCAATAAAAATTATATAATCATGAAATTGATGTGTAAGCAAGTGACAAAGAACTCATGTTATTTGTCACAGCTTCACATACACTATGAACCATATCAGTGAGACCTTGGGATGCAGGACATAAGACCTGTAGATTGAAAGTGTGGCATTTTAGTTCCTCATGTTTTCAGAAGTCTTTTTCATTTCAGATACATCCCAGTTCCCTTACTGGATGGCGTGGAAGGTGAATTAGACCTCAAGTAAGTGATGCATATTATATTATGGCAGGTCATTAGACCTTGTTGGCATACGTAGTGCTATTGCTAGTTCCTTGAAAGACCATCATAATCAGAGACAAGAAGATGCCATTTGTTCTTCATGTGAGAATCCACCCTCAAAATTATAGCATTCATACATATGAGATTCTGCAAGTGATAATCAGCTGAGATATCTGACTTAAGCAATAGTAGGTGAAGGGATCTTTTGCAGGGTGTGCTCAGGAGGAAAATGTATAATCGAAGAATTTGTTCATAAAATTCACACATATTGTGTCGTAAGGATATATGTATTCATTGGATCTAGTGGATATTTGTATGGGTGTTCAGTAAGTTTGTTATCAGTTCAGTAAAATTATTACTGAAAGATGTACATGTGTTTTTTTTTAAAGATGAAAGCAGTGGAAATACTTTTCAAATCTCATGTATCTAGCAGCCACGTTCATGGTATTTAAACATTTTACTTGCGAAGATCATCAATATTTACCTTTTAACCCTCAGTGGTGCAAAGATCCTTTACAAACAATATCAAGATTATCCCATTCTGGGCTTTCTCGTTATTTTATTTTTTTATTTGTGTAGAGCTAATTTCATTTCACATTACATACTCCAGGAGAGAGGAAAAAGATGGCATCAGCTGCTCAATAAAGAAGCAGATTGCTCAAATTCAAGACTGGCCAAAGGGTAAGTCCATGCTTTCTTGTCCTTATTCCAAATCCATTGTCTATAACCTCTTCACACTGTAGAGACAATGACAAGATTGGTTTTTATGTCATTTATTTTCAATGATTTTTTTTCGGTCGTTAATTTGGTGATTGAGCATATTGTTTAGGAGACATGCTGTGATAATGGTGAAGAGTACTGCTTTGGAAGAAATCATCTCAACTTCTGTTCACTTGTTTTGTTCAAAATCTTTGCTTTTCATTCAAGACTTTCATTACTGTTTGTAACCTTATAGACAATGGAATTGGAATAAAAACCTTGTTGATTTTGCCAGTTAGCCTAAATTTCCTGTCAACTGCTAACAGATTTATTGTCAGAAGTAAAAAGTATTAAATCAAATATTTCATTCATCAGGAATCGATAGTCTGGACAATCTGTTTTTCTTCTGATTGTTAGGGAGCTGAGAATGAATTCTGAAGTGTTGACATATGATCGCCCCAGAATTAAATTGTCCTGTCAACAACATTACACTGTTGTACATGTAGTTAGGGCAATTTAATTTTGAAACGATGATATCAGTAATATGCAGCATATGACCAGGGTGCTCAGTATGATATTTTTAAAATTCTTTTTCTTTATATTTTTGATACAATCAGTGAGAAACTCACACAAACCACTGTCATAGGGCCTAATGGGAGATTGTTGTGCTCAGTCCTATTACTTCCCTTTATCAGACAAAAGAGAGATTGAATAAGCAGTGTAAAGAGGGAAAAAATCACTTTTGCGCCCTTTACTTGAAACATACACCATGAAAAATTCAAACAAAAATTATGATGTAAAGAGAATGTTTTCTCTTTATTGTTATAATTTTATCCATTTTTTTTTTTTTTTTGCAATCAGTCGTTCGAGTGGCAAGCAGTAAATTTATTATTTCCTCTTTACACTGCTTGCCCAACACATGTTTCGTCTGGCAAAGGAAAGTAAAAGTCTGGTCAAAATGATCTCCTTTTACTCAAATAGAATCTCTCTTTTGGAAAGGGCAGATAATCCGCAAAACGATCTCCCATTGAAAATCTTATATCAAGTACTGATAGAACTGTCTTCACTGGACTTTCCATAAAACCTGAAACTTTTCCTTATTTCATGAATAAATGAATGTATGTGATCGATGGCAGTTCCTGCAGCTCTGTACAGGGCAGTTTGACCATGTATCTTAGTCCTGTCTTCAGTCTGTCTGAACAGCCTGCTGTTCTTTTGTAGTGTCCATATAGTGGCTAAAACCACATAATACATATTCTTTTTTTTATTGATCTTGACTTTTTGTTTTATATTTCCAGTTCTTCCAATGACAGATATTCACTAAGGGGAACAGTGTGCTCTTTCTTCTATGCCAGATGTATGGAAATAATCTCTGGATGAACAAGTCTTTCAATTACGTTTAGGTATGGAAAAAAGAGACAATTTGGCTGAGGCAAAGCAGTGTTTGCTGACAATAACATATCTGATTTGTCACTGTAGTGATATTTGGACTCACTTTATTCACCCTGATGGTGATTTTGTTTTTACTATAGATAAGATAGAGGATAGAAAATAGCATCATATTTGTGACATATGAAGAGTGCGTGAGTGAGAGATTTAATTGAAATGATTGGAATTGAAATCATTGATTTTTTTTTTTCATTTGTACTTTAAGTGGATCAGTTCTCCTACTGTGTCTACAGTGATCCATTTTTTTCAGCCAGTTCCAAATGGTATGTAGTAAATACAAAAGTAGTTTGTTTCATTTTTTTGTTCTTCAAAATGT
>JBCAUA010187221.1:0-15103 GCA_038406235.1 Peronia verruculata | reverse complement strand
CTCCCCCGTCCAAAATTAAAAATATTCTAGAACTATATCAATAGCATCAAGTAATATTGATAGTGTTAAAATGTTGAATTTGATAAGTTTATGATGTAGTCTCTTCTGCACCTGATCTTATTCGTAGAAAAAGGCTGAGATATAATTATGAAGGAACTTTCCCAACATGCTGTGGGAGACATGTATATATGGCCATATAGGTAGTTGAGCCTGGCTCAATTAAATGAACCCCTCACACACGGTCTGGACGTATGCCAGACTGATATGTAAGAAAGTGTGGAGGGAGTGGGGCAGAAGAGAAAGCATGGGAGGTAACTGCTGCTGACATTGTCTGTGCCGTTGCAGTTGTCTCGCTCCAGCTCTATGAGCTCTGTCTCCCAGGAGATCCAGCAGCTGCTGGCGGAGGTAACACCACCCACTTTTAGTTTGCAGATCTCCAGCCTCTCAATTAACACATTTTCTTACCGTTCTCTCTTTTGTAGTAATTTGTCTCTCTCATGCATTTATCTCTTTCAGTATTCATATTTTTGAGTTGTCAAATCTTGGAAGTCCATAGTTTTTTGGTGTTTTTTTTTTTTTCATTCTAATGGACTAATAGTGGGCATTAACAGAGCTAAAAATCAAATATTGTAGTGAATGAAAATGTCACCCACTGCCTACAGATAGATATGTTGGCTTTCACTCTCAGTTTAAGCATACACCAAAAACAAAATTTAAAGAGTACTTTAGCATATAAATGAAATCATGTTTGAAAAACATACTGATGCAGTATTGGTAAAAAAATGTAGGCATTGAGCAAAATAGCCAGTAAACTTTCACCAAGATTTGACATGATGCTTTGGCATACTGTTCAAAATATAATGCTTTATGAACATTAAAGAGAGTATAAGTTAAAGGAAGATGTGAAAAATTATGCAAAAACGTATGGTAAATGTTAATTCTTTTTTTAACAGTAGCAGTGTGTGTGATATATTGTGGGAGAAAGCAGACATTCAATCTAAAAAATGTATTGATAGCTTTATGTGTATTCTAGCCGTCCTGAGTATTTGTCTAACTCCCAGCATGAAACACTTGCTTCCTCTGTTGTAGTGGCTCCATGTATTCAGTAGTTCAGTAGCCCCTAATCCAGACCATCTCCCAGTTTATACAGCAAAAATCAGATTGTGAGCTCAGTTCTCTGTCGCTCTATCTCCATATTTTACATTTTGAGAAAATGGATGTTTTATGTTTAGCAATTGTTTTTGCACATAGGAAATAGGCAGAAATGATTTCCAAAATCTACTTGTTTGGGCAAGTGATTGGTGAAATAATTACATTCTATGATAGATTTATTATCCCTCTTTCATATGACATATATGAAATTGGCTCCAAATAGCCGAAAAGTGGAGATAAAGGAACAAAGAACTGAGCTTGCGAGATACATGTTTAGTTATCAAGATGGAAGACCCAAAAGTGTGGGGCATAGATCATAAATACAGCTTTTATATATCTGATATAATTTCACGAAGTCATCAAGGATGTCAAATTTTAATAGGTAGGAAATGTGACTGGTTTTCTTTTTAGTTGGGGGGGGATATAAAC
The DNA here is from genome assembly GCA_038406235.1 of Peronia verruculata. Taxonomy (NCBI): domain Eukaryota; kingdom Metazoa; phylum Mollusca; class Gastropoda; order Systellommatophora; family Onchidiidae; genus Peronia; species Peronia verruculata. The sequence goes on along the minus strand of JBCAUA010187221.1, from coordinate 13,522 downwards.
TTCACAATAGCTGCCAGCTTTTCAACTTTTTCATCTCTCTATGTGAAAAGTTCAGTTTCACATGTCACTGCAGTCACACTGTGTAGGCAGGTAGATTGTGTAACAGTGCCCGAGTTTCTCATGAAGACAAATTTATATCCCAGATATATGATTAGATGAATCAACATAACTTTGGTTTTTGATAAGACAACTCTGTCTGCCTTTACACAATCCAGATGAGTCATGAGACATTGATTGATGTTGACTACATTAGTCAGTGCTACATCACAATAATAATAATAGTCAGTATTTATATAGCACCCATCTCCGTACAGTACCGGCTCTAAGTGTTTTACAATCTATTACATCATCAGAGAGTTTGGTACACTGAAGGGAAGTTAGCGGAAGTTCAGGCAGACACAGCGGTCTAGACATCAGCACTGTGGTAGGCATCACCATGATATTAATGGGATATTGGCAGTGTGTCCCCTCATAAGGTCAGGCTGGATACAGCACAAAGAGATAGCCAGTCACCAAGTAGCTTTTGGCATGTATTCCACCTGTGAACCATATTCGTATTGCTGGCAAGTGTTGCCTTGAGATCCAAGTGTTTAGCTCCCCAAGTGGCCAGCATATGATATAATTTAACTTTGAAAAGCATGTCTGAACTTATATAGACCCTCAGGGATGTCAAACTTCTTGCTTCAATAGAAAAAAACCCCTATATATAGCCGTCATCAGGCTTTGTGCTGAGCATAGATTTTTTTTTTTTATAGTTTTATTTTTGTCTAAAAATACTTTGAAAAATACTATGTGAAACATTTCCTGCTTTATGATGGGAACAGATTGACATCCCTGGGCCTCATAGCCTTGTACCCATACACTAATTAGATTTAGCACCAGTATTGCTTGGAGCCATGTACATACAGTTCCAGTCCTACTGTTTAAGAGTTGCATGGGTATATAATTATGTTGCATACAGTACTAACATCAGGTTATATGCCATATCACCATGTACTGTGCACCACTGAAGTACATGTAGATGGGGTGGACTCAGGATTTGCTGTGTCTCTCTATGGCTTTGTATGTTAAAATATTGTTATAATAATATCATGTTACTCAGTAGAAAATCTGTCCTTAGTTTGAAGTAACACTAAATCTGTGTCAATAGTGTTGTTTAAAAAATGTCTCGTGACACGGACAAATGTATCGGAAGTGAGACGGGCAATGAAGATATGTGGCCGTCTTTGGTCATTTTCAACTACTTTCCGACTAAGATAAATTTTTTTATTTTTTTTTCCACAGAACGACATTTAATCTTTTTTAATCTGAACAAAAGAAAAGAATTTGGTATCATAGTCGGAAAATAGTGAAAAATGGTCAATAACGGCTGTGACTTGAACTCACCCAGAGACTTCCCATTTCTTTGCCCTGGGCGCAAGACAAATGTATTAATTTTTTTATTATTATTATTTATTAATTTCATTTTGTGTTTGAGACCTTCATTTCCTTTACAGCTGACCATCTGCGTCATTATTCCACACTGTATCCACAGAGTAATCCCTATTAGTTTCCTTATTTGCTGAATGTGTAGGCCTATAGCCACTAACATTGGCTGAATGTGGAACCAACACAAAGGTAGATTTGTGGTCGGGAGAAGCAGGGGGATGGTAGCAATGGAATATTGGAACAGGAAGGTGATGGCATTGTAATGGTAATTACCTGGTAATTTTTGTCATCGTATTGTGACAACTAAATTCGTGAGTTTTTTTCACTCACCCTAAACCATTGGAATGCTCCATGTCTATACAGCGAGTGACAATGACAATATGCAAGATGATCTCTCTGTTCTTTGTTGTTTCATTTCCTGGTCATCTTCAGTCTTATTTTCTCTCTTTCTATTCCTCTACCGTCCCTTCTTTCCCACAGGCATAGGTATCACTAGAATAATTTTATATTTTCCATTGACTTGAACCTTTTCACAGCTAGGGTCTCTGCACAGTAATAATACTGGAATATAATATATATATATCATATTATGTGTTGAAAGGATATCAAATTTCCTACTTTAGTAGGAAATTACTTTTGGCTGTCACTGTCAGTACTTTCTCTGTTGGCCCCGCATCCAGTATTATTTACCTTTAACGTACTCCAGTTTTATGTGTTACTAAAGAATATTATGAATATACCAGGGACTTTTCCTACTTTTTCATGTAGACAGATTGACATCCCTGTGTTGATTCTGAACTTTTTTTTTTCTTGATTCTCTGTGGCTCAGAGAATACTTTAAAACACATGTAAAGCTAAAATTAGCAAGACTAAAAAAAATTAAGAAAATCCGAGATAAATTATGAAATAAAATGATCGCATGCTCTCGCAGTACTCATTCCCAAATCCTACTGAAGTTAAAAAATGTCTTGTTAACTGCATCAACTGCTGTCGCAATCCTCGGGGAATTTAAGTCTGAGAACCTGTCTGTGTAGTTACCGAGATTTTAGAAGTTTTGTTTGAAGAAAAATTTGCAATCATAAAATTTAAGAGTTTGAATTGTTTGTTTGTTAGTATTTATTTCAAAATGCTGATTCTGACAATCCAAAGAACAGGAATGGATACCAAGCTTAGCCTTCGTAGCTGTTGTCTTTTTCCACGATTTTGTTCAGCTATAGTTAGGGCTTTCTCAGTAAAGGGTGTTTCTTGGAACTACCGTTCTATGTTGTTGATCTCATTGAGTAGAAGTCTTTGCCTTTATCACTTCTATCAGCTTGAGTTTGTCATATCTAATGTATTCGTGACAGTGCGAGGAAATGTGCCAATTTTCAGCTGGGTTAAGCTGCCCTGGTTTTCTAGTCTTATGTAGATCTTTCAGTTTCCATCTTCAAGGAGAGAAGAAAGCAGAAACATGAAGCCTGTCATATGACAAGATAACTTTCATATGCCATGTGATATGTTTTGTGTGTTTCTGGGTATCACTTTGGTGTTTTGTCTAGTTTTGTTTTACTCAGTAACAAAGTCCTATGATGAAGTAATTCTTGTCTTTCTTGTGTTATTCGTATTGGGCTCAGCATGTTTTTTCTTCTTTGTCAGCGCCCAGTTATGTTGTGTTATATTTGATATGGACCTGTAATTCAGTTCTGGAAGCAGCCACTTTGGAATCATGGGAGTCCAAGCACTTTGGAATCATGAGAGTCAAAGGAGATTATTTTCAGCAACTCAGTTGCTTCCCTTTGCAGTATATATATATATATATATAGAGAGAGAGAGAGGGAAAAGGCATTTTAGTGCTTTTGTTTGAACAGGATGCCACAAAAATTTAATATGTAAGGAAATATATGTTGCCTGGCAATCATTAGTTTATTGTCAAATCAAAAGTGATTAAGACTGGAAATAAAAGTCAGGAAAGTGATTATTTTTCCCCCTACTTCGGTGTGGTGATTATTGAACAGCCATTGTGCGTGGCATAAATGATTAGGCCAGCGGAAACAAACAACATTCCAGAAGTCAGTTTTAGCATATTGGTAGGGATGGAGTTAACAGTGATCCTTTCCTTTTTTTAAATACGTTTTTGTGTATTTTTTTTTAAAGTCTTCATAGGCAGTAGTATTAGACTGTAGAGTTGAAATTAGTATTTGCACATATACATGTGGCAGAAGACAGTGTGTGAAATTAAACCATGCTAAGAGCCTTGAAAAGACCATATGTGAATTAATCATGCCAGAAGCCTTAGAAAGGCCATATATGTAAAATTAATTATTCCAGAAGCCTTGCCATATGTGAAATTAATCATGCCTTTGAAAGGCTATGTGCAATACATGTAATTAATAATACCAGAAGCCTCACAAGAAGGATGCGTAATTTATGTTTGTTTTCTTCCTGTTTTTAATTGCCTCAGTCAGAGATTTTTTTCAATTTATCATCTTAAAAAAAAAGTACAGTATGCAGTAGTTTTTGGTTTCAGATGAAGAATGAAATTGTATGTGTTTCACTGAAATATTTGAAATGCTATAAGAGGAACCAAATGCTGCAGTGTGTTGTTTGTAGCTTGCATTCAGTACCCTCCCAACAATGAAGTTTGGCATGTATGGTTAATTGTGGTAGCCATCATACCTGAGACACTGAGGCAATATAGTGGTACTTTTTTTTTTTAAATTATTGGTTGACAGCAGATAAGTGCACAAGAAAATGCACAGAATGTATGATTTTAAAGAAACTAAATGTTTGGACTGTAACCTTGTAGATCACCTGCAGGTTAAAGTTCTGATTCCTACGACTTACAGTCTCCATTTGATTTTGTACAAATATTATCATATACATAATTTTGTACTCTCTTTTATGTTTTGGTTTCACTGCACACAGAGTTTTCATTCTGTCTCATTTTTATCATCTTTTGCTGATATTCACAGTTGTTGTTTTTGTTTGTTTTTTTTCAGCTAAACACAGTAATTTCTTTTTCTCTTTTTTTTTTTATGTCATTTTTAGTCAATGTTTTAAAAGCACTTTGTTTTATTTTTTCTATAATGTCCACTCCACTGACTTATTTGTCTTGTGCCCAGGGCAAATGTGTCGGAAGTCGTGCCGGATGATCTTGAGATAGGGCCGTTTTTACCTATTTTCCGACTCAGGTACCAAAAGTTATACCAAATTGTTTTGGTTTTTTTTTTTTGGGGGGGGGGGGGTAATTTTCGTTTTGTGAAAAAAATAATTTTAAATTTGGTACCTGAGTTGGAACATCAGAATTGCCTGGCATGAACTGCGACTCATTTGCCCTGGGTGCGAGACATTTATCTTTATTTCATGCAATTTGTCACTGTCTTGTTTGGCTTATAGTGTGTCTGAATCTCCTTTTGTGTCATTGTCAGTGTGGAATCTTTTTGAAACTTGGTTTGTGTTTATCTGCCACAGGGTGTGAACAAGTGAAGTTAACTTGTTGTCAGTGATAATATATAGGTTGATGTTGTCAAGAACAACAGATGCTGTCATACTTTTGAGTGACATCTTGAGTAAAAAAATCTGTTCTCATATAAATCCTGTGGAACTGCAACATTGCAAATGGAATTTTTGTTAATAATCATGTCTCTGTTTTCCCTCTCCTCAGACATCCCAGGATAGCTCTACTTCCCAGCCTGCCGCAGCCCAAGTTCCCAGCATGCCTGTACTCTTCAATCCAGCGACACTCAAAGGTGGTGCCGCTGCTGGCGGTCATGCCCCAACAGCCGCAGGCCCTGGCCTGAAATACGGCCAGCGGAGAGCCTACCCAAAGTGATGCAACATTCATCTAGCCTTATGTCTGTCTGAGGTGTCACCTGACCTATCAGATCAGAACACCTGGAAAGCGTTCCCTTTTGATGTGATACCAACAAGAACACCGTCATCAATGTTTCTGTTATTTTGAAATTTTCGGTGGTAACAAGCTCTTTCAGAATTGGAGGAAGAAAAAGTAATGCTTTTCTTGAAACTTCTGGGGTCATTCAGTGTTGAGTTGTATCATTCTTTGGAAGGACTGATGATAGAAACACAATTAGAGAAATACTCGACAGCATTGCTATTAATATTATGGCCAGTGTGTACGTTTACAGTACTATGATGTTCCTTTTGTGGTGAATCTTACCAATATGGGGGACACAAGATGGTTGTCATGGGAACAGCAAGAAAGTTCTGGAGCTTTGGAGTTTTGAATTTTATCGACCTTCAGGGATGACGGACTGGAACACGATTTGAAAGGCCAACATAAGTAAGAATTGGGCTTTGCTTTGGACAAATGTTGACCATCAGCCGAGTGGACAAGGTGTCCATCCCTCCATTGACATTGTCTTTCGTTAAGTTATCAATGATGGAGATTGAAGTATGTGGATCACCCTTACCAGTGACTCACCAGGGTGATGTCACATGATTCACCATGCTGGGATAACCACCTGATTTTCTCCCTTACCTTATTTATCGACACGTTTACATTCTTTATTTGCTGGTGTTTGTTTGATTTTCCTCCCTTGTTTTCTCTCTAGCAATTTATCTACACTTTTTTCATTATGATGGACGGGCCCTAACGATTGTACATTTTTTTTTTACAAGTTTTCCTTCCTTACTTTGCATGCTGGTCCTTGCTTCACACTCATGGAAGGTAGAATATTGAGATGCCTTGATTTGTTAATTCATTTGTTTGCGAAATATACGGCTAAGAGTTTTTGTGTAACTGAAGGATAGGCTACCTTCTAGACAAGGAGAAAAAATAATGTTACCTGTTTGATGTCTAGAGTTTTTATTTATCCCTGTTTGATATAGAGATCAGTATTATTTGGACAGGTGTACTTTTTTTTTCTTCTCTTCTTTTTTTCTTGTTTTTGTTTCTGTGGTGGTGGCTGTAGTCGCTATAGATTATTGTGTGGATTATTAAAGCCAAAGACAAGAAGAAATGTCAGATGTCAGGGTAAAGGATGAAGCCTATTCTGGATAAAGAGCAAAATTAGGAAATTAATTAGAGGACCTTATTTCATAATGATATAGATGATGTACCTTAATGATGATATATTTTGATGTAGTTTCCCATGTTGTTGCGTCATCTGTCACTGATGATCAAGGTCAAGGGCACACAGTCAGGATTCTGGCCTTGGGGCTGATCAGGTGTTGGTATATGCGCATCAGTTTACATTCATTTTTCAGCCTATTCTGTAAACCCATATAATGTAGTGACAAATGTTTTGATAGAATTTTGTGATTTTGAATGCAATTTCCGTCAGCATGATCAGTCCTATGATGTTTAAATTTGTGTTCTGCTTCTGCCCTGCCATTTATTCAGGTATGTGTGTTATAAAGTGTAGGGAATGGATTTCAGGTGTCCAGTAAATATTGACTGAATTATTTATTTTATTGTTGTCTTTCCTCTGATCCTACATATGTCAAAACATTGCATGAGAACTTTCATTGACTTTGTTGAAGACTGCCATATGATGATGCTGTTCTACTAGACTTGCTGTCTAGAAAATTCAACTGTAAATAGATGGAACATTGGAAAATATATTTTGTTTTTTTGCTGTGAAACTTTGCTTATTGAAATTATTGAATGATTATTTAATGTTTGAAGGATATGTCGGTGTCAGTGCAGTCTGTGGCGTGTGCTTGAATGACTGAAATATTGTGGTGTGAATGATTTTAGAAGTTTCTTTGTAGATTTATGGGATTGGGATGTCTGAACCCTCTGTCCACTTTTTGAGTATGATCTTCATGTAAGGACAAAATATGAACCCATGAGAATGGACATTTGACCACATCATCATCTAAGCCTGTACTTGCGTGTGATTACGCTGGTGAGTTGATAGACCATAATGTAGCAGTGGGCATTTTTGGGCACATATGTGCATGAATGCATGAAGCATAGACAGTAGTTGTAGTTGAGTACGTGGATGTATGTGTGCCCAATGTTTTTGGCAGCTCTGAGTGTCTGCAGATATGGCGAGGGTCTGTCCTTTAGCCTCTCAGTTTAGATGTAGACCCGACCAGTTATACAGATCACATTTCATTCCTCTATCTATGTATCCTGTAGTTTCTCATCATGGATTGGTATGTCCTCCTCATTTTTTTTTCTTCAAACAAATGAGGCAAGGCTATCTGTGTACTGTATGCTGAGAAATAGCACCTCTGACTCTTGGCTGAATATGTGATTATGCTTGGAAAATTGAACTGGTAATTTTAGCCATACAGTTTCTGGCTGGATGTATATATATATGCCTTTCAGCTGCTTCAGGGTGGCTATCTAAGTATTTAGCCATGTTGTGCATGATTGCACTTTGCAAGTTTTCATTTACAATCACAAAACATAAAACTTTAGTAGATGGAGTGACCAAGTGGCCAATGGAATTATGTATTGAGCTTGTATATGACCAAAGTCCATCAGTCCAGTCTCTGAGTTAGCACAGTCTTTCTGTAGGCAGACTGATTTTTTCTGGGACAAAAAGATCACACACACACACACACACTCATATCATCAGTTTTGTAGGAGCAGGAAGAACAGCATCTTGAGAGACTATGATGGAGCATCTACTTTAACACTGATGGGATCCTGTATTGGGACATTAATTTTGTGAGAATAAGGAAAAACTGGTCATTGATGGCATTTTTAAAATAATTATTATTATTTTTTTTTTTTTTTTTGTATGGAGAGACAGATTTTTTATATTTTTTTCACCTTAAGTTATAGTTTGTCATAGGAAAACAGATTATAGCCAGATTATGTTTACATTATCCAGATTTCCTGTTTATAAGCAAGGGCTATGACATTCTGAGCAAAAATTGTCATATTGTAATTATGAACTGGTTTCACTTGCCATTTTAGTCATAGTGTTTTCATACTGCATAGATGAAATAGCATTTGAGTACTGGGCATTTTAATAGACAGACATAGTTGACAGTTGAACTGACAAACAACATAGCTCATGGTCATGTCTAAACAAGTTGGCCTGTGGTATTCATTCACAGCAGTTAGCGCCGATGTGAATGCCTGCTTATGGCAGACAAAACAGTGAAATTATAATGATGATGACAGAGATGATGATGATGTTGATGGTGTTGTTATTGTGCATGTCTCGTGTAATTAAATGTAGATGGGTTTATTTCATTTTTGTTGTTCTCTCAATCAGCTGATTGAGTTCTAATGTTTGTCTCATATTGCTAAGCTGTTTTGTTAAGTTTTTGAGTCAGCATGATTATACTGCCTTCATTCTCTCTTTTTCTAGATGGCTTGATTTGTTATGCACTTTGTCATTTTTTCTTCCATGCCCTCCTCATGACCATAGGGTCAGAATTTTGTCTCACTCATATTGCAAGTCACTTCAGACCTCTTGCTTTCTACTCTCTCTGGATATAAATGTAGTGGATCCATGTTCATATCCATGTCAGTAGAGGTTTCCATTCATTCAGCAATGACCTACAAGTGTGCAAGGTTTTGTATGAGACCTATGTCCATCTTGACCCCTGTGAGGATCTTCAGATTTCAACATTTTGTCACCGACATTCACAGTATTCTTCAGGTCTTCAAGTATTTAAAGTCAATTTCTATTTTCATTATCACATTTATCTTTAAAGTATGAATTTTGATTTGGGATGAGGACATTTCATTCTTTCTTCTTTTAAATTTTATTTTGTTGTCTTAACTTTTTTCTTTCTTTCTCCTTTCTTTGTTATAATTTTTTTTTTTTTTCGTGATATGAAGTAGTTTATAACCAGCTAGCTGCACTTTCTTTTATTAGTCACAATGGAAGTTCCCAAGAAAATTTTATTTATTATGGACAGCTGGATACATGTACTTGGTCAGCAGAACTCCTTTAGTCTAATGGCCTAGTCTCTAACATAATTTGTCTACATAAGTGATGATTTGTAGTACATCTCCTTGTCTCCTGCCTTTTCTCGGTAAAGTGGCTTTTTATGCAAGTTATTCCGTTTGGTGATGGCAAAGAATCCAATTTCATCAAAGGTCGGCTGTGCAAATGACAAGTTTTTTTTTTATTCTTAGCATTAGACGACTCTCTCCAGTTGCATACTTGTCTCATTTAACAGTTTTAGAGGCAAGTCATGTCTTGGGAATCCCTATGTAGGGGCTAGGTTATTTCCCAGGGAGAGTTGAAGAAGCCATGTCTCGTACTCTTGGTAATAGTACATTTACAAAGCCGGTAGATAATACTTATAGATTGAAGCCTGTTCTATAGGTAGCCTTTCTTTTCAAAAGGCATTCAGCCGATGTTGTGGACTCTGAAATGAAATCTGATTTCTATTATTCTTTCGACCAGTCTTTGCCGCTGTATTCAATTCAAGCGGCCCTCCAGCCTGCTTCATTGTTTGTATAGCTGATTCACGGCAGTTTCAGGTATTGTAAAAAAGTAAAATCACCCCTTAGTACAATGTGGGGAGTAATTCATTTTTCTATGACTATCAAACATCTCTGTCTTGGCAGTGTGTGCCAAGCATGTAGGTGGCTCTGATTTATGTAAAACGTCAACCAAGATGTGCACTTATATAAGGACACTGAATCATGTGTAGACATTCAGTTTGATGTCAGCTAGTCATTCATGTCGTGTCATACAACAAATGCCATTTGTCATCTCTGACCTGTGATTGTCTGTTTATGCATACAATAGGCAGGCATCACACAGAGTGGACAGAGGAGATCAGAAATATCATAATGTCCTTGTATGCTAATTTTCTTGGAATGGATTTTCCCTGAATGTAATGAGAGAGAGATTGTTGCGATTGTTATTACCCCCATTTGCCAGATACAAGGCTGTTACGCAAACATTATACAAGAGAACAAAACAATCACATCTGTGTCTTTTGGTTGATACAGACTTCATGGAAAATTTACACAAAATTTGGATTTTAAAAAAAAGATTGTTTCTTATTATTATAATTTTATCACATTTTTGATGATCAGTCCTTTGAAAGACAAATAACGATTTTTCTTGTTTTCTCTTTCTTTCCACCTTTCATGTCTGGAAAAGGGAAGTAATACAGGTGATCACAATGATGTGCCATTGTCAGTGTGACACAGCAAACATCACCTGTCCAAATGAGATGACCTTGATATTGAAGAAGAGTTAGGGCTAAATAACTTTTTTTTTTTCCACCAAAGTAAAGTTGCATAGCAAACAAATTTGGCCCCAAACTCATTTGACCTGATCACGTGACATATGTTTGTTTGCTTGAAAAATTGAAATATCAAATCTGGTAATAGTTCACATACAACAAGACATATTGTTCGGTCATATATACACTGTGTTTGTTATCTCTGAGAACAAGGAGGATGGACTTTTTTGATGATTTCATCATTTCTTTTCATTTTTTTCATTTTCCGTACATTTTTCTCGATTCATATTTTTGCTAATTTCAGCAATATTAACTTATTTAAAAGGTTACCCCTCCCCTCTCCCCTATATTTTAACTTTTTTTTTCAAGTTTTAATTTATTTTCAAAGCAATTTTCAAGTCATCTTTTGCTATTTGTTTTCCTTAACTACATGTATTTATTTGATGACATAGGTGAATTTTGGGTGTTTGGTTTTGTCCATGTTTTATCTTTTTGTGGTCTGGGTTCCTAGCATATAAAACATTACAAAACGACACACATAAAAAAAAATATAATTATATTTATATATGTATATAATGTTTTAGTGTTCATTGTAGTGTCAAACATTAGCGTGAAAGTTTCGGATACATACCCGAGTCTCCGAGATCTTGTACGTCGAATGTATATGTAGCAAATGGAAGCTCAAGAGATGATTGGTCCAGATTGTTCAAGTTCAAGATTTATCAATTTCCTTCAGCCTAGTGGTCTCTGTAGTCAACACAAGTGGACCAGCACTAGTGTTAACGGTGGAAATTTCTTTACCTCTAATGTACAGTCAGAGTAAATGTTCACACAAAACCCAACCTTGAATACATATTGTATTTCCTGAGATGGCCAATTTCAAACAGATATATTAAGACATAGGATTTGTCTTTTGCATTTTCCCTTTGATGATGAGGTGTAGGTGAACCCCAGTGCATATATATAAGTTTCAAACTATGGTATATTATGTCTGCAAAGTTTGTGAGCACCAGCACATATTTTATATATATTGTACATTTGAAGCTTAGTTGAATCAGTATACATATATACATGTTTATTATATTCAGTTGACCTGTGTTAAAGTAAAGCCACTACATGTCTACATGTATGTATATTGCTGTATCCTAGATGAGGTTGCACACACAGACCTGTTATAATGATCATTAATTCTGTTCTATAAATCAGCGAAATAAAGCAACCGTTCACTTACCCTTGCAATAGTTTCGTGTGTAAGATTCTGCCAGTGGCTAGTGGAAAATGTGGTACATGTATATGACAGAATCTTCTTACGACACTGAACACCGTACCATTCTTCTATCTGTACTTACGTGTTCAACCTACCCCTGCCATCTTGTATTTGCTAACCAGCTCAGACCTGATTCACTCCGCCTCTCCTCCCCTCCCCTGCAACTTTTTTCCCTTCTGAGGTGTAATTGGATTGCAATCAAGTTTTAAGTTATAATATATGTCTCTTGGGTTTGCTAAGGTAGGTGGAAGTAGAAATGTTATGAATATTATTGTAGTTGAATCAGTTAAACAGATCAATAGAACATATATTTTTGTTTCATTTTGTGTATGTTTGTGTGTATGTGTGTGTGCAATTTGAACTTTTTAGGATGACTTCACCTCTTTGTCATTTGCTCATGTGATGAAATGATGTTTTGATGATAACAATGATGATGGTGAGTTATCGTCACACTACATACATGCACAAGTATTTTGACTAGACTTCATTGATGATGATTGATATGATGCTGGATGTAAGGATTGAGACAGAGAATAAAGACCATTTGATTCATCTGTCATGTGTTGGGATTTGAAATTTTGTTTGTTTGTTTATTTTATTATTATTTTTTTTAATTATTATTTTTTAATCCTAGAATGGCAGCTTGCAGTGAATTTGAGAAACTGTGAAATCGTAGTGTCCTGTCTTGTCCTGTCCTGTCCTGCTTGTCTTGTCTTACTCTGTCTTATCCTGTCTTGTCTTGCTCTGTCCTATCCTGTCTTGTCTTGCTCTGTCTTATCCTGTCTTGTCCTATCCTGTCTTGTCCTATCCTATCTTGTCTTGCTCTGTCTTATCCTATCTTGTCCTATCCTGTCTTGTCTTGCTCTGTCCTGTCTTGTCTTGCTCTGTCTTATCCTGTCTTGTCTTATCCTGTCCTGTCTATCTTGTCGTATCATTTTCAGTCCTGTCATGCATAGCCCTATCCTGTCATGCCATATCTTGTCTTGTTTTGCCCTGTCCTTTCCTGTCTTGTCTTTTCTTTCCCTGTCCTTTCCTGTCTTGTCTTTTCTTTCCCTGTCCTTTCTTGTCTTGTCTTGCCTTGCCCTGTCCTTCCTGTCTTACCCTGTCTTGTCTTGCCCTGTCCTGTCCAGTTTTGTCTGGTCTTGTCATGTCTCTTCCATAAATTCCTCGGTTTATGTAACTATATGTGTGGGTAGGCCTATGTGTATGGGGGGGGGGGTGTCACTGTGGCTATGTGGTTTGACGTCTGCTCCATTATGAAAAAAAAACTGAGGTTGTGGCCGGGTTCGACCAGCGGGTCCTCCCATGGGGAATAGAAGGACATGAAGATCAAAAACCGGCATTTTTAATTTTTTTTTTTTTTTTTCAGTGATTCAACAGGCGTCTGGCTTCCTCTAGGTAAGGAAGCCGATTGTCTAGTCTTATGATAAAGGCGAATATTATTTCGAAGGTTCCGTGTATATGTTACGCCCGTTAAAGAACCATTAGCAGTTCAAAATCTATGAAGAATATGCCGAGTGCGGCTGTTGGTGCAAAATTTCCAAATTCCAAATTTCTACTCACAAAAAAATCTCACTCACACACACACACACATACACACAAGGGAGTGTTTATTTGGGCTACATGTAGCCCAAATAATGAGGTATTTCGAGAAAAATCACATGACCGAGGATTTTCGCTCACACGCTGATTTGTTTGCTTGCTCTGCGC
>JBCAUA010187110.1:0-21463 GCA_038406235.1 Peronia verruculata | reverse complement strand
AACTAGCCCATCTTGCGGACCAGTTCGTTACTTCAGTCAAAAAGAAAGAAGGAAACGACGGTTGTAGGCAACCACTCGAGTTCGTTAAAACCGTCAGTTCTTTATTGTCGTTCGCTTTATGCGTGAAAACTTTATTGAGATAATGAGGGGGAAAATTGAGGCAATGAAAGGCGTTCTTTATTTCCGTCAATTCGTTTCGAGCGTGTTCGTTATAAGTGTGTTCTACTGTATCTCAAAATTTTTTTTTAATTTTCAAAAATCTCTTCTGGTTATGGGGTGGGAGCGAATATTATTTTATTGCGTATTCATGTAAACTTTCATGGCAATTGCTCCAGAAATAAAAAAGTAGATTGCATATTTGGACTAAAAAACTTTTATTTTGAGAAAAAAAAGCATTTATTTTTGTCTTTTACTAGAAAAACAGCCGTAATGAACTTTTATCTCAACCTCAAAACATGTTTTTTCACCTATTAGACTTCTTTCCTTGATTCCTTTTTCTTATGTTGCCTTTTCCTGTGCTTTTATTCACATTTTTCATTCATCCCTATCCCTATCAGCAAAAGGGCTTCAGGAGACTCATTTTAGAGGCATGGGAGGGCTATATACAGCTACCATGTCTTTGTGAGTCAAAACCGAGAGTCCTTTACCCTTTGTGTGACAGATAATGCACTATTGTACTCTGAAACAGCAGAAACAGCTCGTACTTCGCCCTCATTATGTTGTTGGAAATCTTTTTTTAGAAGCCCAAGCAAAAGTTTTCCCTGATATTTGGTGTGGTCAGCACTTTAGGTGGTCAGTCAGTGTCCATCCTTGGCACTGGGGCTCCCGATATTAGTGAAGGAGATGAAGCCTTGTAGATGCAATTTTCCCATAGTCAGCAAAATATTTGCTGATCTGTCACTGGCTATAGAACCACAGACGAGGTAGAACCTGGATGGCAGAGAGGCTGATTAACCTTTGCTTGATCATCCTCCCCACACCTTACAATAGACATAGCAACTTTTCTATACCATTACATGCAGAAAAGGCAGAGATTTTAAGAAGAAGACACAAAAAAAATTGAATATTTTGAGCAAAAACCTGATTTCAGGATCAGTACCCCACCTCCCCCTTTAAGAATAAGTATGTCAGTATTATTTGTTACTGTGTCAAATTTAGTGAAACCACAGGAGGAGAGCTTTTTTATTTCTGTCTCATTCTTCAAGAGAGGCTGGTCTTGTCCACATAATAATATATGATGAAATAGTGTCGGGAGGCAATATTGTTTTTTACCTTTAGTATTGTATAATACAATTGCAAAGATATCTATGTACATTCTCTTTGAATACATTTGATGGCAGATGAGAAGCTCAGTTAGATACAGGACATCAGTTTGTAGTTGACGCATTAGTTGTAAGGCTTCTTTTTTTGTATTTACATGACACGTACGTTTCATTTGATCAAAATATTTTAAAATATCATGAAGGATTTTCAACTTTTAGGAAATATACCATCAAACATAAATGGGGGTAGATGATGTGTTTGCAGTGTTGAAAGAAGTGTTAGACATTGACAGTACTGTGTGTCTCTTGTCTGACGGCAGGAGTTGAACATCTGCGGCTCCAGCCAAGGCTCTCTGGTAGGCTCGGTCCTCCTGAAGGTGGCAGCACAGTACTGTCAACAATTGACACATTTGGACGCCAGCTTTTGTAACATCAACGACGAGGCTTTCACTGCTGTGTGCCAGTGTGCGGAAAGGCAAGTCTCTGAGTTTGTCCAAACCGATTTCACAATGAGATTAGTCATTTGTTTACCTTACATTTTTCATATCCTCAGGCCATAGAGGCAAATAACTTGACAGATGAAATTTAATGAGACTATTGTTACATTGTCCTCATCACATCTTCAATGACCATTTTCATCATGCATTGATCTTGGGGTCTGAGGAATTTAAATTTATCCTAGGATCAGAGAGAAATGGCAGATTTTTTTTTTGTTTCTGTAATGCTAACCTGAATAGTTTATACCGGTTGTTTTTGTTTATTTTCTACACAATTTGTGAACTGTAGGTTTTTTATTTTTGTTTGGTAATGAAACCAGCGACATTGCTCATCAGCCTTTTTAAAATAATAGAATATGGTATCATAGTATTTTACTGTAGAACTTAACCACCTACGAATCCAGAACCTACCAATCTTGCTCTAGAGGTAGACAGATAATGTGTAAATTATTCTATTTCCATTTCATTGTTCTCCATATTTTCTCTACATTGATGAGGGATAAATACTTCAGGAATTTCTTGTTCCTGTAAGGCACTGTTTAAAATCTGATTGATAAGAGAAAGAGTGATTTAGTAAATGAATATACTCTAAACATTTTTAAGGACAAGTTTTGCTTGCAATCTGCGATAAAAGTATTATACTTATGATGTTTAGTCTTTCACGTTTTGTAATATAATTATGCTGATGATTGGCTGACTATTTTGTGATGTTTCAGATTGGAGAGTGTGTGTGTGAATGGCTTTCAGTCAATGAGTGACTCCTCTCTACTGGCCTTGATAAGGAAACATGGCAGGAGGTAAGGGAGTGCATTTTAGTTTTCTCCTCTATTGGACTTTCTTGCTGTAATCCTAACAGACTTGGCAAAGAGCAGTGCATGGATTGCCTGATGACAATCCTTAGTCTTGTGCCATGCATTCGTCACCACCTTCTTCATTCAGTTGTAGAAGGTCAAATTAAGCTCTATAACTGAGATGGCATTATAGAAATGAATTCCAGCTCATGAAACTTCATGTCATGTATACCATTTACAGCCTTGTGGTGTATGTCACAATTTGGGACAGAATTTAGTAGGCTTTTTTAAATAACTCCCCTATTTTTTTCTTCAGTTTACGCACGCTGGAACTGTATGCCTGTTTCTCTCTGAATGCCTCCGTCTTTCGTAACCTGGGTGAGCACTGTACCAGTTTGAGGCGACTCTGTCTGGGAAGTTGTAACAAGGTGAGGACCTTGTGTCCTGTGTAATCATATGGAACATGCAGCTTTAGATGGGCAGTTTATTTATATCTGCACAAGAAGATGAGTTGTAATTTCTGCCTGTTGGCAGGAACATCATCATCATCATATGAAAAAGTTATAAAATAAAAGAGGACTGTCTACCAACAACTAATCAAATATGTCTTGCACCCAGGGCAAATGAGTTGCAAGTGGCACCGGGTGAGTTCAGGTCACAGCTGTTTTTTACCGTTTTTCACTATTTTCCAACTGTGATACCAAAATATTCCTTTTTTCAGATTTAAAAAAAGTTAAATTATCGTTTTGTGAAAACCAAAAAAAAAAAAAATTAGTATCTTAGTCGGAAAGTAGTTAAAAACGACCAAAAACGCCTGTATGAATTCATTGCTCGGCGCGACTTCTGACTCATTTGCCCTGGTCGCAAGTCCAATAGAACTGGATGTGGCAGAAATTTAATTACTTAGCCAAAATCTTTCAAACCTACTTGATTCTTCATGAAGGCAATCAACATCATTATTATCATTTTATAAAATAGAGAAAGACTGTCCAACCGGCAACTAACACAACAATTTAGAAAAAAATTTTGAAAAAAGCAAATAACACTTATAAATAACCTCTTGATGTTAAATCGCCAATTTTTCGGACCAACTTGGTCCTTCTTCAGGGCAACATATCTGAAAACAACATCATTATTATCATTATTATTTTATAAAAATATCTGAACATCTAAGATGACTGTCCACTGGCAACTAATCAAATTAATTAAACAAAGGAAAAACAATATGAATTTGTAAATAGTGAACAAATTGATATCTCTAGCCACATTTTCTAACCCTCTTGGTTCTTCATTATTGGTGTCCTGCTGTAGGTTAGTTTTCTACAGCCTGTAGATAAAAAGGTCATCATTTGGATCATAGTATTTGTTCTCTAGTGACAACCAATATATATTTTATATCCTTTTCTCAAATATCATTTTCTGAAATACTTTCTGATTCTCAGTACATTTAGTTTTCAACTTTGTGTGAAGTTCTCTTGGTCAGTGATAAGGTTGGATGTAGTGGTTAAAGGATTTATTCTTCAAGATAAAGCCTTAATCATGTGCACAGCTTTACTAAAAAAAAACAAAAAAACTTTGGTATACATTTCAGCTAACCGACTCAGCCATGGTGACTTTGTCAACCTATCTGTCGCGCATTGAAGAACTTGATCTCCGGGGCTGCAAAAATGTAAGCTTGCCACTATATAATGCCGGCTGCAATTTTGCCTCCATTATATAATATAGTCACAATTTTTGCATTTTTTGTTAGTTTTTGTTATTTTTCAGGGATTTCACAGTTTATTTAAATGTGAGCACTGCAAAGAGCCATATTGTTAGGAAATGCTGGGAGTGATGGTCCATCTCCCTCTTTTTCTTACCTGCTTTTATTTTCACAGTGACTCTGATATATCATTTGTTTATGAATAGTCTCATGTAGGATTTTATCTCCCTTATATTGGCCATGCTACTGTTTTAAACTTTCTAAATTTAGCTTTGGTAATGTACGAGTTGTATACCCCATCTTGTGATGTCTTTTGATATCCCTAAGTTTTCAGCCATGTGAGACAAAATGTTGCCGTGATTGTGTTGATGTGCTGTTAACTCCAAACTCAAATCCCAAGTTGATCTTCTGTTGTTGTTTTTTTTTCACAGCTGAGGAATGACTGCATAAGGAAGATTGTCCGAAACTGTCCACGTATCCATACGTTTGTCCTGGCCAATTGTCAACAGATTTCTGACATTGCCCTCACAGAAATTGCTACATATCTGAAAACAACCTTGCGGTAAGGATGTGGCATGGACATCAGAGTGTCTTTTCACTTTTGACAGTAGTGAAGTGCACTGAAATATTGAGCTTTTTTTGTTGATAATATTGATTTTAAACATGTGCTATGAAGATGTATGAAAATAATTTGTTAAAAAGATAGATATTCTTAGTGTTAGCTACTGAAGTAGAAGTTGGTCCTGTCTCTGAAATTGTTAGTAGCTAATAATGTAGAAGTTGCTTCCATATTTGATGCTGAGGACGTTGATAAATATGTACATTAATTAACAGTGGAAGCCTCTGCTTAACAACACCTGGAACAACAAGAAATTGGAAATGATGATATTTCAGATCCTGATTTTTTGGCTATAGATGCTATATATTTATAGTAAATTACTTGAATAATGACGACATCTGAAAATCATAACTTTTGTAACAGCAGGATAATTTCTGTATGGACACTGCCAACTTAGGTTGAACACATGGACTCAGTGCAGCTGTATAGCTTGCCAGATGCACATTGTCAATTTCCAAGCCTATAAGCTACTGCACACCTTGTGAACCATCTTTTGTACAAAAACATAAAGGTCAATTTCTGTGACAGAAAGTCTGTATCTGATAATGAGAAAAGTGTATTTGAAATGGTTTTGCTCTTTGCTAGTATGTACATTACCAGCTTCTGGTCTTCAGTGGAAATATGATTGCTCTTTGTTTCATTTGTATCCAATGTCTGATTCCCTGACCATCTTGTATATCTTTGTGTTGGTCAGTGTGCTGGATGTATGTGGCTGCAACCGAGTGAGTGACCAGGGTGTGATCAGCCTGGCCAAGAACTGTGACCGCTTGACCTCTCTGGACATCAGCTCCACTCGATGTACTCATATTAGGTCAGTTTGCTGTCTTATCATAATTACTTTCTTCCATCCTTTTGTATAGTTTTGTGCATCCTAGGATATCAAAGTGAACATGGTTTCCAGGGTAAGCATAATTTCACTATGAAATACACCATTCATAATCATGATTATGAGTGCAAAAATTTAGATTATAGCAGTGACAGGCACAAGACAAACATGCAGCATTTGCACTCGCTGTTGACTGCTTTAACTTTCATTGGTGATTTTTTTTTTTTTTTCTGTAATAGATGTATAAATGGGACCATCTTTAATTAACTACTGAGATTTCATGTTGTAAATTTGCTGTTGTAAATTTGGACTTTCAAACTTAAAGACTCACAATAGTTCGGAAATCACATGTAGCAAAGGAGAGAATGACTGGATTGTGAATGACTGTGAATTTCTTCTGTCACTGTGAGTGACAGTTTGATAGATATCACATCAATTTAAAACTATCTTGTTCTTGATTTTCAGTATGGGTAGAATGTAAATGTTAGGCAGATTTCAACATTGACATTATATTTAATTTTTATTTGTGTGTGTTACAGCGTGAATCAATTGGCCAGTAATGGCTGCAGTCGATGGCTAGACACAGTCAAGCTGAGCTTCCTGACTGGACTGTCCGAAGCGTGCATACTACACCTGATCCGCCAGTGTCCAAAGTAAGGGAGACCACTCACCTGTACTCTTTATCACAGTTGTCTTTCTCTGACATATTTAGTGGCTTTCCTTGTTCTTCATTATGTCTGTGAATACAGGTATCATTTCTACTGAAGAAGTTGAGGTAAATCTTGCTTTGAAAGTTTAACAACTGACTTTTTTGGAGTGACTCAAAAGATGAGATAGATCTGTCTCCAGGTTTTCATCATGAAGTGTAGCTTTATATGAAAACAATCATTTGATTTTTTAGTTTTTAAAATGTGAAGGATGCTTTCAGTACTGGTATCTGTCCTGTATGTTTGTATAAGCCCCCATAACCTTTGAATTTTCCCTCTCTTTGCCAGTCTCATCTTTCATTCGTGAAATTAAATGTGATAACTTATCCCTGATCATCTTTTCAAATCAATCATCACCAACCTATTTTATCATTTACCTGGGTGTTTGATTCCCTAAGTGTCCTTCGATATACGGTACAGCTGAAGTGTAGACATCAAAATAAAATCTGTGTAATGTTAACAGGATATTTCCAGCCAGAATGATAAACCCTCTCCTTGTCATGAAGAATTATTGAAAATTCCATGTCTTTATTGTACAAACTGCAGTGACAGCGACCCGCTGCTGAACAACTTGTCCTCTTCATTCTTTACGATAAGGACACATTCTGAATATTGGTCAACATTGAGATATCTTAAATATCAACAACTGTTTGTAGAAAACAACATTATGTCAATTTTTTTCTTGACTTGGCAACAATCTTCAGCTTATGGTGAGATTGAAAGCAGAAATTTCACCTGCTTTGAAATTATTTAGTATTATTTCCAATATTTTGTTTCTTCACCCAATAAGTTAAATGAATTTTAAGAATTTCAGTCCTAACACACGTAACATTCTGCCATTTCCCCACAGGTTGAAGTTGATTCATATCTTTGGCTGTACTGGTCTGAGAAACCTAGCCAAGTTGCAGAGTGTCAATCCGACCCTGTGTGTGGAAGGAGATGTGGATGTTCCCAGAATTCTCTACCACTCTTGATCACAAGCAGTATTAGTTCTCTTCTCTCACAGTATTCGTCTCTCACTCAATCATCCACAGTGTTATGCTTTGGCAATGGTTTTTAGCAATGGTTTTACAGCATGAACTGTGGCAACTCTTGTACAGAATATTTTGCCCTGTCTCTGGTCTGAATCATGCAGTTTGCTGTTGATTCTAGCAGCACAAAGAACATTTTTGTACATATACTTGTCCTCAAAATCTGTCCAAATGTTATTTGAAGCTGCTGTTTTTAAAGTGTGATTTTCAGTTGTGTCGGCAGGACTTATTTGTACTTGAAGTGTTTGCTCCTGTGATAGTAGGCCAAATATGCAACAGAATTGTGAATACTTGAAGAGACAACCTGGCAAGCTGTATTACAACACAGGGAGCCAAACATAGAGACATAACTCTCCTGGACAGCTCAGCAAAGGTATCACTAATAATACTATCCCTACCTTTCTTTTGTCAGCGGTAGGCCTATTATAGTAGTGTTAACTCTTAGATTAATGAGCCACTTTATCAGCCAGACAAGTTACTTCCCTTGCCAAGTACAAGCGATTAAAGACGGTCATTGTAAGATAAAAATAAAAAATCGTGTCTGCTCCTCATGTTTTAAAAATACCTGAAGCCAAAAATTACAAAAACGATTTTCAAAATCACAAGACCATTTTACTTTTTTACGATACTTGTATTATTCTTTATACCTGTGTCCTCGGCAAAGGGAAATAATTTGGCTGAAAGAAAGTCATAATGGTTCATTCATGGTACATTGGTCGTAGATGTTTTCTAATTGTTAGGCCTTTTGTAATGTAAGAATGAAAGTAGCATTTATTTAAAAATACAGGAAGAGGAGAGAAGTTGATTCTCATGTTGGTGACGTGTGTTACAAATTAATTTGAACGTGTTTCAGAGTTCCAGAAACAGCTCAAACCAATCTCAAATCAAGGCCACTGGATGGCATTAGATGTCATGTGAAAATTTACAACTTTAAGGTATCCATCAGCCAGTGATTGAGAGGCATATTACAATGTAATGTGTACAATTTTATGATCCCTCTAATTTGAAGATTCTCACTGTTATTTTTCTCTTGAAATTAACCGTAGTCTTTAGATATAAATTTATCTTTCACTTTGAATAACAGGTGGCCATATGTCTTGTCATGCGGATGAAATACTGAAAATTGATCTTTCTGTTTGTTTGAATGACTAATACAAATAAAGGAATATGATTTAAATGTAAACTGGTATATCACATCAAGTTAGTGGTTAGGAAGAAGTCATACTGATATACTAATGTGTTTTTGAAATATAAATCAGTAAAATCATTAAAGGTAACATTTTTCACACACTCTATACACATCTCTGTATAGTTATTGTTGTGCCTCTCAGATACGGAGGTATAGTGGAAGTCTGTAAATTTTGTTTTCTATCTTCTCCTAATGAGGTCGGTGCAAATAGCCTAGCTAGACATTCAGACTCAGCATGACACTGGATGAAAGGTATAACTGACTTTTGTCCTCAAGTACAAAATATCTCACATGTCCAGATTCTCACAAGTGTACACTAGAAAAAAAAAATGCTGTTTTGAACTCCCTCTAGATGATTTAAGGAAGATTAAAACCTCTGTCCTTGTGCATAGTCCAAAATGTCCATTCTAGAATTTATTCACAAGATTCACCTGAGAATCCATGTTGCATTTTTTCTTTTCATGGCTGCCTGTTTTATGTTGCAATACATCTCTGTCTGGCTTTAAACTCAAGCTGATGATCTCACATTTCTGTGGAATATTTTTACAATATGGTGTTTTGATAATTTTTTTGTTAGACAGGACATCTAGATGTGCCTGGCTCAATTGGTGGTATACCCTGTTATATTGTGATTTGTTAACTTTTTGCCCACTTTGATTTCTCCACACACAGACAAAATAATTGTTCTAGTTACTGCCCACATTATGGCTTTTCACCTTCATGGGTGAATTTTGAAGAATTTTGTAAGTGTGTGGTATGTGGCTATATAGTTATTTTGTTGATGCTTAAGGTGCCCTTTATACTAAACCTGGCAGTTGAAAAAAATCACAATTTTTTTTTTTTTTTTTGACAAAAAGGATTATCAGCAATCTCAGATCTGACTACAAGACTAGCAAAATCTTTTGAACACTCCATTCTGTTGTTTATTTCCTCAGCATTTGCAAGAAGATACCAACATACCGGTAGTTAAATATTCTGTCCATTCTGTCAGGTGTGATATGTTGATTGGCCTGTAAAATTTACTTTTTTTCTGTGATGGGAATAACTTAACTCCTCAAGTCTGAGAAGAATATGTCTTGCGCCCAGGGCAAATGAGTCACAAGTTACGCCAGGTGAGTTCAAGTCACAGCCGTTTTTTTACCGTTTTTCACTAGTTTCCGACTGATACCAAAATATTTATTTATTTTTGGTTTTCAGATTAAAAAAAGTTTAAATTGAAGTTTTATGAAAAAAAAAAAAAAAAAAAATTAGTTATCTTAGTTGGAAAGAAGTTAAAAACGACCAAAAACAGCTGTATATCTTTGTTGCCCGGGGTGACTTCCGACACATTTGCCCTGGTCGTAAGACATGATTTAACCAGAGGCACTTAATATATTTTTTTATATCATGATATCAGAGAAGATTTCCTGCATTGTAGTATCTTTATTCTAAAGGGCTCATTTAGTCAATATCATTCAATGAGGAGTTTGTCCCACTTTATTCTTCTTGCAGAGGTCATGAAACTTGCACACATATATGTTTTTGGTTAACTGTGTGCCAAATTAACTCTTGTCTGAAAGAAGCAAAACACAGACATATACAATATCATACTCCGAAAGTGTAACAAAACATTCATGAATGAATGCTTAATAAGAAATTAATGGTGTGGCCTTACTGAAGACTGCTCAGCTATACTGTTATGACCAGTTTAAAGTTATTAATGTGATTCACAAGTTATATCTTAGCATTATCATGACAGATTTGTTGACATTGTAGATATAGTTGTTATTATTATGTCATTCAGCATTGTCTCATACTTCCTGCCCTGTGATCAAGCCATTCATATGGTATAATTTGTCATAACCAGCTCATATTTCACATTACCATGTCCCTAAGCCCCTTCTTGTGCATGCTTGTTTTTTTTATTGTAACGTGTAACGTGCAGGAGCAGACTGTGTCATAGACTGAGAGTGCCTGTAACATTTCCCTCGAGTTTAGATACATGTGTTGAGAAATATACAGGAGGATATTTTTTTTTTTTTTTTTTGCTTTCATTACATTTTTATTATTATTATTGGTCTTTTCTTACAAATATTATCCACAGGGATACTGTTCTTGACATTTTAGAAACAGATTCCAGAAATCCCCTATGAAATGAATGTATCTGAAGAAGAAATGTATAGCAAGGTTATTTTTCTTGTTTTTTAACTTAAGTAAAGTTTAATTTGCTTCAGTGGAAAAGTGAATACTGTAGCTAACTTAAAAATCAAGCCAGTCTTCAGTATGTGACTGAACCCCCATTGTTGGTCAGTATTTGCTACATGTACATATTAACTGTGAACAGATATGAATATGAGATTAGAAATGTTTAATGCAATCTTATTTCACTTCCATTTGTTGCTACCAGTATATGTGGGAAAATATGAACATATTTACATTCTGGTGTGAACTAGTTGTTGCAAAGAGAACAATATATGAGATAGTGTGTTTTATAATGTAGATAAAAATAGTCCACAGTTGTTTGAGCACTTTGGTTGTTTTTGTTTCCATGGGTGCAAACTGTGTGCAGCACTGACACTGGTAGTCAAGTTTTTTATCATTTCATTGAGTGTGAGTGATCAAACCAGTTGTTACCATTTCAGTTTTTCTGAGATAAATTTTTATCACAGCGTTCTTGTTTTATTTATGACTGCACTGTATCTATTTCTAAAATCTTCTTCAATGACATGATTGTTGAAATGAGTTTTCATGGAAAAATTTGGAAAAAAATGTACAAGGGGTCATATAATCCATGCATTACACCTTGTTTCCAAATTCTCCTTGTAAGGATGCAAGTCTGGCATTGAATTTATGTACATCTGTAAGTTTCCAACACTTCAGCATTATTTGTGATCACATATTAAGATACTTCAATCTGTTGAAAGTGCTTTTAGAGCACACTAATTCTGTACTTGTTCTGTCAGTTAGATAGGCTAGATAGAGAAATTATATAACTTATTTTGTTAGTGATATTCTCAGAATCTCATTTTTATTCTGCTGTCCTGTGTTCACAAGATGACATTCAGAGTCTCAGTGAGTAAGACACTTTGTTTGGTGTCGAAACTATCACGGTGCGGCATCTATCCATACCATATATATAAGTGACTTTTACCATCACCTGAATTACTTCTTATTCAGATGAGATATAAAAATAGCACTCTAGAGAGTGAAGAAAAAAATCCCTTTTGAAATCTGGATAACAAAAGAATTATGGAACAAATATGATAAAATTGTAATTCAGTGACATGACCTAAATTAAAATTAATGGAGATTGACCAAATTGTTTGGCCGTTGTTTGTCCAAATTCTACTTCAAAAGTAAATCACACCCATCCTCTTTAATTTGCCAATATCCTAACTTGTACTTAAGGCAGAACAATGGTTTTTTCATCAACAGACAGGAAAATGATTAAACTTTAATCTCACATCTATAACTTTATACATTTCAAAAGTTGACTAGTGTTTGATCTGGATTGCATATCATGTTGTCAATTTTGCAGAATTTTCCATAGAGAGTATGTTTCAAATGAAAAAAGCAGAAGTGATTTTTATTCTTTCTTTCCAATGTTTGTTTAAAACCTCTTATACCTATCAGACAGAAGCTTCATGGATTTGACATGATAAGGATGTTTCACTTAAGATGAGATTTCTTATGAATTGAGAGAGATATGGTACTCAAACACATGTCTTAGGTTGGAACTGACCCAGTGTTTAATTGTGGGGCATTGGATGGAAATCTACTGCCAGATTTGTACCTCATGCTTGCAAAGAAGCAAACTTTGTCTTCAACTTCTCTCAGAACAAAAACATTTCCTCCATGAAGCTGAGATAAAATATGTTTGACCATGTTGCGCCAGCATCTTATAAAAGGACAGCAAATATCTGTCACAGAAATAGTGAAAGTTGCAGAAAATCCATTGTACTCCACATTAAGTAAAATATGATATAGGATATTGATGGGTGTAATATTGGGAAGAATAACCCATCAGGATGCTGCACTTCCTGTCAACACCATATGTCTAGTGCCCAGGGCAAATGAGTCGCAAGTCGCGCCAGGTGAGTTCAAGTCACAGCCGTTTTTTTACCGTTTTTCACTGTTTCCGACTATGATACCAAAATATTTCTCTTTTTTTTTTTTTTTCAGATTAAAAAAAAGGTTAAATTGACATTTTGTGAAAAAAAAAAAAAAAATGTGATATCTTACTTGGAAAGTAGTTAAAAATGACCAAAAACAGCCATTTATCTTCATTGCCTGGCGTAACTTCCAACTCATTTGCCCTGGTCGCAAGCCATATGCAGTATGTATTTGAGCTTCTGTTTGACCATTTTCTGCAAAATTGATGAAATTCAAATACAATATCGTTGAAACCAGAAGTAAGACAATATTACATCACATCAAATGTTTCTTTTTATCATAAGAATTTGCCAGTACATAATAATAGAGCTTGGAGTTTTCATATCTGGTTGCCTGTCATCAGAATTTAATAAGAATATATAATACATCTGAACTTGTTTCCTCTTTTTTTTTCTCCACTTTCTGAAACTGTCACAAATGAGAAGACGTAAGTTACTGGCTTTATGGAGAATGAAAGTTTATTTCCTGACAGGAGACCAAGGAGGAAAGGAAATCTAGCAGAGGGAAGCAGAATCAGATAAGAGAAGTTATTGATCACATAAAACTTACTTCCACTCTTTTCTGAGACATTCCTCTTGATGGTGTTCAAATTATGATTCTAATGCTCAGTTTCTCACCTTCATTCTAATGGTGTGGGGTTTTTTTTGTTGTATTTTTGCTTGTTTATTCATTACTCTTAATTCTTCCTGGCTGTGGTGAAATCTGCGATGACTTGATTATTGGCACCGAAGCAAAAATTTTTAAAATGACCAAAATGAAAAGAAAATGATATCACTGCTCTAAAGTAATGGCATATATCAGACCTATGCCAAATCGTATGTGATATTTTATGGCATTCATGAGCAAGCTAGTAATGCACTACAGCGCTATTTATAAATTCAATAGAATGGTATTGATATAGCTGATCAAATGATTTCTGTTGTCACCATCTCAGAAGTGCAGAAGATGTCTTAAGTGCACATCATTGTGAAGTATTGATGATATGTATAAAAATTGATTTTTTTTTTTTTTTCCAAGATTTTGGGCATTGTGTGATCACTTTGTAATATTGTTGGCTAATACATGCTGAAGTCGTGATCTGTTTTATGTTTGTTTTTGTTTTTTTTAACCTGCTCAGGTAATGATCTGTATATTAGTTGTCTTTTTGTGCATTTTGCTGTACATATTATGTCTTGTCAGACTGGTTTCTGCATGACATCAGCTGAACAGCTATCTAGTTTGAAAGTGCTTTACTTAATTATGCATACATTTTACCCTGACTTTTAACCAGCCAGTGTAACAATGACCTTGCACCCAATAACCTTCCCCAGGCGACCTGTATCAGCTTTGAGGGTTTTTTTTTTTTTTCATGTTTTTACTATGACAAGGTTATTTTGTGATTTGTGTCATTTTGTCATTTTAAGAAAAAAAAAAAAAGATTGAACCATTTTAAGAGTATAGTAACCATTAATGAATAGTTATTAGTACCTGAGATCTGTATGAGGTTGAAGTAAATCCTGACAGAGGAGGAGAAAAAAACACACACACAAATTTATGAAATACGTACACATCCAAAAATAGTAAATGGTTAATGTTCTAGAATCTGTGTGATAACAATGGGCAGGAATTTGTTGATGTAATATGATAGTATGACAGGTACAAAATGCTACAGCTTTTGTTTGAAGTCATTAGACCAGTCTTTCCAGTCTGCGGATAGACTTCATCTGGATGATGTCCATGTTGACTGAATAATGACAATGAATGTTTTTTATGTTAACTCTTTGTGTCAGTAAGTGTTCGACCAGTTGTAGGATACCAGTATTTAAAAAAAAATCATCAGGAAAAAAATGATTCAGTCAATCTCAGTGAAATGTGTTTTTAGTAGAGAAATGGATAGTACAGCTTGATACAACAGTCACAGTGAATTGTTCTTATTTCTCCCGGATATTTACCGGATCCACCCATGTGACTGTCAGTCCATCCTGTAAGTGTGCCGGACTTGTCACACAAGTGTGCTAACATTTGAATGACAAAAGAATATGATGTGAGGCACTGTGCCTTTTTTAGTCTACATTGTGGTTCACATGGGCTATGAACAATGAATACATCACGGATCACTGCTGTACTTTGACTGATTACAGATACAATAATTAGGAGAGTTAGAAGAAAAAAAGGAGTAACTTTTCATGTACTGGTAGGTTACTTGACCTAAGAAGACCTAAAGTTAGGCGTTACAGATAACATTATAAGATCAGCTATCATATAACCAGGTTTTCGTTACATAGAGATTAAGAACAAGATAATGAACCATTTTTTTTTCAGCCAGCTAAACTATTTTCCTGTGCAAAGTACAAGAGATATAACTATAAGACAAGCATCGTAATGAAGAAAAATAACTTGCCATCCTCTTGTTTGAAACAAGTGAGGTAAAAACTTATGAAAAATTATCATGATGATAAGAAAGGGATTTTGATCACATGAGGAATTTTTCAAATTTTCTGTTACTCATGTTGCAGACGAGAAAAAGTCATTTGTCTCATGCCCTGGGCAAATGAGTCGGAAGTCAATTGGGGATATTTCAAGTTATGGCCTTCGTTAAACTATTTTCTAACAGACATACGAAAATTTTTTATTTGTTTTCCACAAAAGCAAAATCCAATTTTTTCTAACCTGAAAAGAAGTTGGTATCTGAGTCGGAAGTTATTTAAAAATGGCAGCAACTCGCCATTGCTGAGAGTGACTTCCGACCCATTTGCTCTGGGCGCAAGACATTTGTATTCTCCTACTTTACCTCTTGTACCCTGCAAATAGAAGTAGTTTGGTTGATGAGCCATGATGGTTCATTGCATGAGTTTAAATGAGTGGACACCTGGCCACTGTGGACTTGAAATGGGCATGTGATAACTTTATGATCCTTGTGGGCTTTCATACTCCATGTAGGTGGCTGATGTTTGCAGAATGCAACGGGTGCTGTTGTTTGTGTACAGACCAACAAACAAATGTTCCTGGGTGGAATAACGAAACCACCCCCTCCAAAAAAAAAAATGAATGAAAATAAAAAAAATTGAATACAATTTACTGTTGTTTGGATTTTCTCTTTCCTCTTTGTTAGTCTCCCTAATAGTTTTGTTCAGACAAGTAGCTATAGATTTGCAAGCAGAACAGAAAGAAATCGGGATGGACAGGAAGACAGATGGACAAAGAGAGAAATGTGTCGAGGGACCGAGACAAATGAACAGACAGATACATGTAGGTGGTTTGATAAACAACTTGAAAGACTGACAGAAAGAAAGACAGGCATTATATAGGTATAATACATGTAGATATTTTAGTCACAAGTGAACAGTCATATTTTTGTTATGGGAAATATAATGCCACTTCTCTACAACAATGGAAAAAGTCATTTTCAGTCATTTTTAGATATTGAGAAAAAACTGTAGCATAAGTCAGTTGATGAGTTTGCCAGCTACAAGAAGTATAGCGCACACAACATTTAAAGAAGAAAAAGTAGAAATTTTTTTCACTAGGGTAGAAACATATGTACATGTAACTGGAAATTCGGAAAAATTTACCATATGGTGAAAATATTTTTTTCTCATTGTGATAACTTTTTTTTTTAAAAATAAATTTTACATCCTGTGTTTCAAATAACAAGAGA
The DNA here is from genome assembly GCA_038406235.1 of Peronia verruculata. Taxonomy (NCBI): domain Eukaryota; kingdom Metazoa; phylum Mollusca; class Gastropoda; order Systellommatophora; family Onchidiidae; genus Peronia; species Peronia verruculata. The sequence goes on along the minus strand of JBCAUA010187110.1, from coordinate 5,050 downwards.
AAAGTTATGTTTTCCTCTTTTGCAAAGTTTGTTTTATACCTCTTGTACTTGGCAAAGAGAAGGAACTAGCTTGATGAAAAAAAAAAAGGGGGGGCTCATTGATGTACAATTCTGTTAGTGCATAAATTTGCTTTTGTGACATCTGACAGCTCTCATATTTAGAAATGCCAACAGACTTCAGTTGCATTTTGACATATATGCCATTATCGTTGAACAGTGATGATAATCTCCCTTGCAAACATGACGCACTGCAACATCAGAGTGCAATGAAATGATTGACAGGTGGCACACAAAATAACAAGTGGTGATACGAGATAGTTACAACAACGATAGCAATAATGATAATTCTGAGTAGAAGATAAATCAGTGGATAAATGTAATTAGATTTATATAGTGGCAATATCCTGGAGGCACAGAAGGGGGGTTCTAAATTGCTTCATGTGACTTTTTTGTTGCTGTTGTTATTGTTGTTTGTTTTCATAAGGGATGTCAATCTGTCGACATGAAAACGTAGAAAAGGTTCCTGGCATATTCTTTAGCAACAAGTAAAACTGAAGTACATTATTGGTAAGTAATACCGGATTTGGGACAAACAGAGAAATCTTACATAAGTAGGAAACTGACATCCCTGTTTAATGAATGAAACAACAACAACAAACTCTTTACGCCTTATACATGTCCGTGCAGTGTCTAAAATTAAAGGGAAGGGCTCAATGGAAAGCACACACAAAAAAAAAAAAAAAATGTGGAGGGCTTCATGTTTGTGTTCGGAGGCGGATGTCAGTATCTTGGTAACGGTACGCAAGATAGGGCCTACGAGAAAGATCGACAGGGAGAGGCGGGAGAAGATATTCCAAACGAAGCAGTGACTAAAAGTAAAACGGGTTTTCCCGAAACAAACAACAAAAAAAATGGCGTGCCCAAGCTAAGATAGTGGAAGGATCTTGAGAAAGATACTCAACCACGGCATAAAGAAACTACAGAGTCAATTAATTGTGAGAAGATGGCATAGAGTTTAGCCCATCCTGAGAAATTCTTGATGATAGGTAATATAACCTTAAAATAAATCAGTTGTGCACGTGAATGTTGGCTGTGTCATAGGTGTCTCTACGTCCTCCTGCTGAGCCCCTCCTATGACAAAATTTAAAACTGACATGCCTAAATAATTATAAGTTAGATCTAGATCATGTCTCTTAGTTGGCATTTAGTTCTATAACTCTAAATGCTTTGCTTGTAAAATGTTCAAACATCACACATTACCGATTTATGTCAGGTTTTAATAACCACTTTACTGCCAACAATAAAATGAGAAGGTCTCTCGTGTGGGGGAGGGACTGAGGTAGATCTAATCACCACGTTAGGAGATTGAAAAGCTTACAAAAACCATAACTGGAACATCGTTTTTATGGCAAAACTTAATGTGGTAGGCCTAGATGCCACACTCACAGCCAGCCTACCAACTACCACCAAGAACCCTTTGATCGATGTTCTTATCTTTTGATTGACACCACAGTCTGATGATTCCCAAATGACCTGGTGATGAAAACCTAAATGAGATGACCACTACATGTAATTTGCATTGACAGTTAGATCTAGCTCTAGTAACATACACTGAAACAGTTATTAAGAAAACACTTAAAACAAACTTGCATTATGAGGAAGGGAATTTTTATTTTTTTTTTAAAATATAATTTGTTATGTTTATAATGGAATAAAACTATTGTCTGATGCAAAATTTGCCCTATAACGAACAGTTTTCATTTACCAAATTGCACAGTGAGCATAACCATGGCATGACCAGTCTCAGGTACCGGACCAGTTTCTTGCAACAAAGAAATCGTCTGTGAATGCGTCAAGTGTCGCCACCTGCAATGTGCTGTACTTGTGCTGCCACTGCCCAGCAGTGTAACACGAGGACGACCCACTAGTCCGAAAGTTCACTTTTATGAGGATTGTTAACATTCATTTTTGTGTGTGCAGTCAAAATATAAAACACCACACTATCTTTTTGAATCAAAACAACTCAGTATTTTTGTGAGAATATTCTTTGATTTTTTTTCCTACAGCAGTGAAAAATGAATGTACGCACGCACGCAGGCACACACACCCACACACACACATAGGCCTACATGCCCAAAATAAAAAATAAATCAAACTTATTATCCTTTATTAATTAAAAAATTTGATTTATAAACACAACATTGTCTTTTTGATTGAAAATAACTGATTTTTTTCGGACTAGTGAACCTTTGGACTAGTGAACCCTCCCCATGTAACACAACTAGCTCTGACAAAGAAATAGTCTGTGACTGTGAGTGTGTCAAGTACCAGTGCCTGCAATGTGCTGTACTGCACAGCAGTATGACACAAGAAAGGCAAAGCCTGAGGTGGAAGCGTGTAGAAATCATGCACCTACCGTCTCCCATTTCACACATCACCCATTGCTCATGGCCCAGTCAAGTATAATGTACCATGAGAGGGTGTCGCATAGTATGTGCATTTAAGGCTATCACGATTTCATGCGACAAGATGGCTTGGTCTTTGTCTCTTCAATCTTACACTCTACACACTTTCACAGGGTTAAGGTAGCAGTGGGGTGGCATCGAAGCAATCTTTCATTCGCTTCAGGTTGCATCAGTCTTCATTTAGGTGTGGTAATTCCGCAGTTGAACTTGCATCCGAGGAGTGTGTCCCCTGTTTCAATCCAGCCTCTTCAAATATAACAGAATAGTGACAGAACAAAATGATTTTCATTCCCCGCTAATTTCATTTTAACCATTTTAGAGTGTAGATAACAATTAAAACTCTTGATTGCCTGTAGAAAGCAGAGGATCGGTGCTGGTTGGCCCAACACAGCAGTGGACAGAGTGAGGGAGGCAGCCTGTATTGCTGACACTTATCACAGGACTGCAAAATTGGTGTAGTGGCGAGGCAGTTGTTAACATTTTCTTCATCTAAATGAATTGTTTTCTGCCCCTGACAATAACACATGTATAGTCTTACTGTTGCACACTCTCTTGTTACACTGCTTAACAGATACAGCTTCTGTGTCAGTGTCTCAAGGTTGTTATTAGTGTTAACAGAACTATCTCAGAGGAATTTAAACATTTTAAATCTGTCGCACGAAAGTAATTTCACTTTTGAAATCACATTCTAAAAACTGGTTTGCCTTTTCTTCACTTTTTCATCAAAATATTAACTTTTCACTGCTTCCCTCCAACTGTGTACAAACCAGTCAGCATCTGTTATCAACTTTTTTTTAACAAGCAGTTAGAGGCATTGACTGCGGTTTAATTGAAAATTGCCAAGACACCTTGAGAACTGAGAATTGAGATAGCAAATTTTTATGTCCAGTCTGGAAAACACCTGAGTCAAAAAGACTAGTAAGAAATTTCTAACTTATCTGTTTTTTTCTACATTTTTTACTGTTGTTGTTATTGTTGAAGACCTCTTTCAGTTAACATGTCTAATAAGGTATGCCAATGGTGACCTATGAAAAATGCAAATTTTTTCACAGGAGCCAATGAGAACAGTAAATGATTCCATATCATGTTGTTAGATCTTGATCTTGATTTAAAACTTGCTTGATCAGTAGTTTTCTAGGAGATTGTAATACATTGTAAATGTCTTCACTTATAACTCATGCTGCAATTTTTTCATAAAATCATTATCATTGACATGTAACAAAGACAACTCCAAGCCAAAGTTCAAATAAAAGTTGGCCCATGTATTGCCAGAAGTAAGCAATTAACCATTTGGTCAAGTCAGGTAACCTGGCATAATGTGAGAAGCTGTCATCAAAAAGACACTACTAGAGAACTAGCTGTTGAGGAAATTTGGTTAAGGGACAGAAATGAGGCTGTGACAAAAGGAGATGAGTTATTGTCCCTTGATTGCACATCACATCATGACACTTTTTTCATTGATATTTGCCTTTTTTTTCTTTCCAAGAGGCTCAAATTTATTTCATCTTGTGCTTTGTCAGTTCCAGATATGTAGGCTTCACGTTTTCCTTCCATGAGCAAGAATACGGAAAATATCAGTAAAAGAGAAGATGTGTCATGATGTGTAATCAGGTGACAAAAACTCACCATCTTTTGTCACAGCCTTTTAAGTGTCACTAAGTGAACAGATTTAACTTCAGTGAAGACTGGATTTTTATTTCATAATCTCTGTGTTTTAGCACTGCTGTGGGTGGATAACACTAGACCCTAGCTGTATTTTTATCTGTATATTTATTAATTTTGTGAATATGGCATGGAAGAAAAAAGAAGAAAATCAACTTAGTACCAATATGCTTTTCTCTTTTCAAATATTTAGGAATCTTCTGTGACCTAAATCAGGGCTTCAGGCTTTTTGTAAATGTTTGATATAATGCAGATGATGACACAGTCATATTTTCTTTTCAGCTGGCTGAAAGGATATGTCTGAGGTTCCAACCAAGGCCAGCTATGATTTTGAGTCTGCGCCGTTTGCACGTATAGAATTCCATATTCATCAACAGAAGAATTCAGTTATTGTGCGTGATGTAAGTTGTGATTAGGTCAGATACCTGAGATAAGAGGGACACTCTTAGAAATTCCCAAGTTTTATAGACACCAGCAAGCATCATCTTCCCAGGATTGGTATCAGGATGTTTGTCCTTCGCAGGCAAAGATGACCAGTGACTTCTGGTATTCACTGGGCTTTATATGTATGTGTGAAGATGGCTGTCCAGTCCAATCTTTGCTCAGAATTGATAGTTGTATTAATACATTTACCACTAATATTTATTAGCAGCTTCATGTCTGATCATGTGCTAGGCAAGTTTATTGTGTGTATCAGAACAATTTGAAAAATAAATGTTATGGAGTAATTTACATGTACAGTGGAGTCCGCTTAAGATAAACCTGGCTTAAGATAAACTTCCGGTTAATATAAACTTTTTATAAGGACCCGATTTTTTCCTTCTTTATGACTACTAGTTCGTTTATGGTTATGATAAACGCCACTTTCCCACACTCCGCTTAAGATAAACTCTCTGCATTGTAAATTAATTAACATAGTGATA
>JBCAUA010187000.1:4787-21464 GCA_038406235.1 Peronia verruculata | reverse complement strand
TTCTGACCATTTTTCTCCCTGTTCTCAATTATTGTCCTTGCGACATCTGGACCCTTTCTGCAGATACTGCCACATTTAGTGTATTATTTCAATAAATAAGACATCTAATCCATAATCCTTTCAGGATCTTCCACAATTTTGTATTGAGAAAGCACTAGCAGGAATATGAATGTAATATAACTATTTCTGTTGCCAAATAGGCCTTTATTTTTGATAAATCTCCAGTCAATGTTTGAAATTCATTAAGTGTGTGTTTTCCTCACAACATTCAGTCTACCTCTATTGAATACGGCAAGGAAGAGCAGGCAACATTGTCTCCTTTGGGCTTAAATCATTAAAATTAAATTGTACTACTATGATTATTATTTTTTTTTTTTTTAGTTAAAACAAAAATAAGCAAGGAAACAGAGGAAATACTTTGAATATTAAAAATTGATTTTTTCGGCAAAATTTTATGTTATCTGCATTCATGAGAACATATTTATAAAAAAAAGCTTTTGTATTCCATCTTCAGTGCAGATGCAATTACGTGTGATGTGATCTTGTCAGCCAACATATTTTCATTCATGACAATGTTCTGACTTTGTTTTGGACTTTATTGGATCCTTATTCATTGTTTGTATGCATATATATCACGTCAACAACGACTCTAGAGATAAATTACTGGAGAAATAAATTGGAACTTCCTTGTGAGATCATGTTCAGACATGCTTATATATTAATGGCTCAGTGCATTGGCCTATGGCAGAGTTTTACATGGAACCATCAATACCTCTGTAGTCCCAATGGCAATGTCAGTCATGGATTTCATATTTTTCTATCACAGTACAAAACATGAAATATCTGATTAGCCATAACTGTATATAAAAATATTCTTGCTACTTGCTGCAATGCACTTGCTGCAATGCACTTGCTGCTTTGCATTGTATCGTATGTGCAGTATCTACATTAAGACTGAGAGAAGTCAGATGAGATTGTGGTTCCCTTTGGTTATGTGGCATCTCCATATTCCCATGTAATTTCTTCCTCTTCTGGCTCCTGTTCAATTCTCTTCATTAAATGTTCATCACCATTGGCTGGAACCTCTACTACAGACTTGCGATGGCCAGCTGCCTGTTGCAATAACTTGGGGCCTAGAATTGCAATAAAAAGTGATCCCAGTGGTGCCGTCAGCAATATGGAAAGGACTGCCAAGTTGAGGACCTGAGAACAGAAAAACAGTTTTTTTTTTAAATTTAAAAACAAATTAGCAATAACTGTAAAATAAGTCCGAAAGTAAAAGTTATTAAGAGATTTGAGACAGAGACAATTGTACGGCAAAATGGATGAAATAGCCAGTTTGAGAACCTGAAAATACAGAAAAATAAAATTGCTAACCATCTCAGAACTATATAATAGACCCTGAAAGTGATTATGTTAGCATTGCGTGACTAGAAGGTACCGAACACATGACAAATAATAAACGATTCAATGAGAGTGAAAAATAAAAATGGGCACTCATCCAGAAGCCAATATTTGCCTGAATAAAACTGTTATCTGCCAGTCAAATGAAAGAAACAATGAAAAAAAAAACAACAACAACGAAAGAAATTCTGTGGAGATCAAAATTTCACACATTGGAATAAATAAATCACACAAAAAAGATGTGTCAAACTAGTTAGTGAAATAAAAATCCTGTCATCATGAATCCTGACACAAGTTGATGAAACAAAAATACATGTTATTATTGTCAGTCTGCAAATCAAAATCTGTGATAAAGAACAAAAAGCCTTTAGTCAACACAAGAAGTGAAAAACCCGAATCCTAGAAAAAAAAAAAGTTGACATAACAAAAATTTCGTTAGTCTGGAAATGTGGAAATGAAAACCTATCCAAAACAACAAAATATTTTGGTCAATCTGAAAGACGAGAAATAAGAATAATCAAATACATGTATAAGACAGAGAACATAAATGGATTGAAAACAACAAAGAAGTGAGAGTGAATTGATCATAAGTGTCAGTATGTGCTCTTTATAAAATACTGGCAAGATTATCTAGGTATGAATATATAGGTTAGAGTGTTTAATTATATGAGAGGGTGCATGAATTCCCTGTAGGAACTACGATGAAACTGGACCAATAATATTTAATACTTTCCAAGAATTTGGAACAGGTATTAATCAAGAGAATACTATAGATCTCAAGTGATAAACTCATATTTAACTGTTTGATAAAAAATTCATGTCCCTACACATGAAAAGACTAAAAATCAGAGTATACACGGCTTGTTTTCTTTCTTTCTTTTAGCTTGCAAATTGCATAAACAAATTTTTGTAAAAATTTTGAATTTCAGGAACATTCTTTAAGACAAATTCTGTGAATGTCTAAATCTTTTGATAAGCTTGTAATGATGAAAAAAACGCCTGATTAAACTGTATGTCAAATTCTGACTAATGGAATGCATAACTGTAGTTTCTCAGGCACGATACATGTAGGTAAATAATAATAATAATAAATAAATATTGAAAAACCAAGCCATTAATCTCCAACAATTTCTCTCTCATCCTTCCATCATTTCATCATGTAAGAAGTCCATTCATTTCCATAAAACATTTTATTTAATTCCAGCTAGGGGACTTGTTAATATAATGTTGACCTCTGGTTACCATTACATGCCCAGGGCCTATTAACTGAAATTTCATTGGCCAAGTCCATCAACTATTACAAATGTCATAAATAGCACAATATTCACTGAAAGTATAACCAGATAAGCTACTTTTCTCTATCTATCCAGATCATTAAGATTGCATTACATCATTACAGTACTTTTTCTCAACTGTACTTTCTTTTTTTCAAGAGAAAAGTAAATTTGCTTTGTGAAGCCATGATAAGCGTATTTATTTCTTTCATACAGCTGTATTACAATGTACAGGGTGGTCAGAATTTATGACTCACTTGCTAGTTAATTTTGTTATTTCTTAATATGCTTATAAGCACACAAATGTACGAAGTTAATAAATAATAAATTTAAGCAATACAAAAAGAATAAAATAAGAATTTTAAAAAGAACAAAGATAAAATAATATAATGACAATTAGATTTACATAAGCATATTAAGAAATATAACCAACAAGTGAGTCATGAATTCTGGCTCATTCTATGTAATATTCAATGTTGAAAGCTTTTTTACTGATTTTACATGGTAAACTATGGCGACATTAATAAAGTCAGTCAAACATCAATATTATTTTCTTTCATAACAGTTCTTTTGCTTTCAAATGATGAAGACACCACAGTAAATAGAAATACTAATCATACAATATTTGTGACAATAAACAGATGGGTTCTAACTTCATAAATTTGGATCAAACCATATGTGGAAATATATATATTCATATGAAGGGCTTTACAATGAATGTATTGGGAATGCTGTAACAAAACTAGAATCCAGTAGCAACACAAAAAGTTTTCATACATATTGGTGGTGGGGAAAGGGTTGGATATGAGTGATTATCAATCACTGAGGAGGAAGCTTTATTTGTACTGGAAAAAACTGCTTAATGCCCATACGCAAGCACCACATATGCTTTGCGGGAAGCTGAGAAATGAGAATGTCCATGAGTGTTTACAATAATAGACTGTAAAGTGCTTAGAGCTTGTACACTTATAAGGATACGTGCTATATAAATGCTCTCAATTATTATTATTATTACTACTATCATTATTATATTTATAATTATGTGACTAAGTCTCTTTATCAATATTATAAAAAAACCCCCTCCTAATCAATTCATCCTACATTCATGAGATTGTCATGAGCTCTATATGTATAATGTACATATTCATTTGGATGTCTTTATCAACAGGTAATGATAAATATTGTGAAATACATGTATTGTGTTCTTTAACAATTTATATTTTTTAAAATGAAAAAGTGAAGGATTTTGTAGTTTACAACAAAGTTGATATGACACTTTATAAAATGTCAGTATTCCACTGTATTAAACTGTCCTCAATTTCTTTTACATGTACATATATTTATGCTACACTGAAATTTTCAACTGCTGTTCCCCCAATGACAAGTCAAGTAAAACAGGGGATGACTGCTCAGGAATTTTGTGTATTTAAAGTTCTGATTTCTGGATTAGCATTGTATTGTCAGTTATCAATGGCGATATTCAAACCTGAGTGAGCTGACTTTTGTTATTGTTATCTTAAGATCTTTCTCATTCTCTCACTTAATTCTGAAAATGTTGGTTTCATTTAGAGCTTACAATTCTGGCCTTTCTGTATATTAATCTCTTCTTGTATCACACATAGAAACTTCAGCTCTGAGTTGGTGTGTATTTTGTACTTACTACAAGTGTACTATATTAACTGCAGATGACGACAGTTCGACTCAATTTTGCAAATAACCGTATAAAATCCTTATGCGTTTGTTCACATCTGTCACATAGAAATACTGACTGATAATCCATTTCATTTTAGTTTAATAAATATTGCTCAAAGATATATAACTATTTTAGTCAAAATTGTTTCATTCTTATAGAGTCTGGATAATCATAATTGATTAATGCTATTTATGTCCTACTTATGGATTTTATGGTGCCTGGCCATGGCCTAGTGTCATGGCTGGTCAGTGAAGATCAATATGAAAAGCATCCTATATGAGGAACATTTTCAATATGATGAAAATCTATCATGAAAAATACAAAATCAACAATAAAATGTACAAAATTATTGTAAGATATTTAATAAACACCCAATATTACAAGAGTGTGATGCAAAATAGAGTTTTCTTGATGTAAAAAGAAAAAAAAAAAAATAATTATACATTAGAGAAAAAAATTACTTTCACTAAAAGCAATGGTACAAGTTCTATCTCTGTTCTAGTTTTAGAACTGATATAAAATTGGCTATTAAAAAAAAAACCAACAGGCAAATCTACTTTCTATATGAGCACTGTCATCACTGATACATTAAAATTTGTTCTAACTCCTGAACAGTGAAATATCATGCCTCTTTGTGTTTTTTTTTTTTGGACAATATTTTTTCCTAAGTAATAACCTATGAATTACGTGAGAACAAACTGCCTATCTGAAACATTACTCAAAAGTATGTGGAATTTTATTGATATCTTTCATTCTTCAATGTCTAAGCTCCTTATAACAGAATCCCTATTTTCCATCACTATTTTCATTTTACATGTATCAGTTTCATGAATGTACTGATAACTGATTGGCATTTTGACAGGGTCAATCATGAAATGATTTAAATTTTCAACATAGTATCTTACTTATTAAAAAATAACAAAAACAAAAAGACCTCAGATTTCCCCTTCTTCTGCTTTATTTGAGAACAAATCTGATCTCTTTCCAGACCTAAATACCCATCTCTATTTATTACATAAAAAGCATGGGTTACTTTCTTGAAGAGGTCTGGGGAAAAGTAAACAAAGAGATAATCCCCTCTCTAGAGTGAAAGAGGACACAAAAGTAAATCAAGAATGAGAAACAAGCTGAATAATCATCACTAGCAAAGCTGAACAAGAACATTAATGACATTGGTACTTCCTGAGGAGTCTGAACCAATTAAATACACTGACTGTTTCAAAGACTAAATATATGTATGTATAACCCTCTGAAGATAGCACATGGTTATACTTTTGTCCAACAGTGGCAAGTCCTGGAAATTTAATAACAAGCAAATTAAAAACTTGCATTATTAGTAATGATAGCTGTGACTCACAATCGTATCACTTGTATTGAAAATAAAAAGCCAAAACAACAGAACTATTTATGTGCAATGACCTAGGGGAGCACTCTTTTGGATAGTGGAAAGTTTGCAAGGCATGATCTGTGCAGGGGGCCTTTCTTTTAAAGAGAACATTTCCTGTGGCTTATGAATGATGCTTTTATTATTTCCTTGAGGGATGGAGGAGGGAGAGCTAGCTCAACATACTCTTATCCTATTCTGCAACTCTAAGTTGAAACCACTATGATCTACTATTTGACTGAGCAGCAGTTAGGAAAGTTTTCCCAGGAGTGCACGTGTCAGATCATAAAAAATAAAAAATGTTAAAAGTAAGGGCATTCTTTCCTCCAGGGCCAGGCTCCTATGCTTCCAGTAAGCTGTTCTTGTCTTCTCCGTCTGGCTCTGCAGTTTTGTCAACTCGTATTCTGTCTGCCACCTCTGTTTCTTGGGACCTCGGAGTGTGCTTGAGAAGCCGAGGTCCAGCTAAAGCAATACCTACAGCCCCAATAGGAGCAGTCACTAAAATGACCAGGACAGCCATCATCAGCACCTATGGATCACAGTACTGGCTGTTTAATAGTTGGTACATTTAATCTGCGACAAACCTTCACCTGTTAACTGAGAGTTGTCCGTCAGTGACAAAATCTAGGTTATTAGATGTTACTGTGACAGCCCACTCATGCAAATACGTCCACTCTGTGCACTGAACACCTGTACAACCTCAAAAACAGTATGCCACACCCACAAAGCAAATGATCAATGAATTATATCTGTGTACATTCAGCTACTCAGCAAAATATGCCTGACTTAAGTGAAAAGTTTCCTTATTGGTGTTAAAAGCATACTAATGCTGTCTTCAGAATAAAATCACTACTATTCTGATAAAACCTCATAACTTCAAAATGATACCCTTTCCATTTTTCTGGCCAAATCTGTAGCACATAAAACAATAAATATGCCAACAAAGTTGAACAAAATAAAACCTCACAATAATAACGAGATAGAAGGCGGAAACAGTTTTTTGTCTCTCCTGAAAATTCCAGGTTATAGAAGTTATGAGGTTTTATCAGACAAGCAATGAAATGGTCAAGGAAGGTACACATAGCTTTGAGAGATTTCATGGTTGATCAAAAGGAACAGAAGCAGGCCAGGGAATAACGTGTGAATTCAAGGCTGACATAAATGAGCTGATTTGGAAGATAAATTGACACAAACAGGAGAGACGAGCCATTTGTGTAAGATCTTTGCTCTATTTGGAGATTAAAGGTTTAATGATGATGATGATGACAGTGATATTTTTTCTTTATTGCCTGGACCAAAAGTCAAGTGGCTTCCAAAATTTGGCACTCTGTCTATTTAGCCAATTTACAACTCATTGATTCTCAAAATTTGTTGTTGGTCTATTTTAATTAATGTAATTACCATTTGACAGAATCAGTTTTGACGTTGATGACAGTTATAGACATTGAAAAATGATATGATGATAAGTGAGAACAGGGAGTAGAGAAGCTGGTGATTACTCAACCAAACATAAAATTAAACAGTTTATTAATGAAATTCATTATAGGCTGTTTTTACCAAAACATCATTTAAAATCATGTAAGTTTATTTACACCTATTACCATGTTTAAGTTTGTCATTCAGGAAAGCTTACCTATAGACATATCATCAGGTGGTTAGTAAGACATTTGAAACCAATACCATTTACAGCTTTGTTGGAAACCATAAGTTATTTCAGACTCCAACAATTTTAAATAACAACTTTCTATATATTAACAGAATAATATTCATCACACTTGCTGCAGGGAATTAACAAAATATATCATGCCATGAACCATTAAAATCTTTCGATATTCACAAGTTCCAATTGTATTCTTTCATGGTGAGTAAAAATATCACTGAAAATTTGAGGTTCTTCAATAATCATATAACATAACTTCACAAGTCTTGGTCATAGGCTACTAGCCAACAAGCTGATGATCAATTGAGAACAAGAGAAGAGTGAAGTTGTGTGTTAATGTGTGACAATAAAGTACAAAAACTTGAGTGTAAAAATGTCTTGGATATCTATCCAAAAAGATTGAAAGAATACTTTAGAGTAGTCAGTAAATGTAAACTTACATTTGAATATTCGGTCGCTCTCTTTATTCTATGAGCTGTAATGTGCTGGCAATCCTTTTTCTTTAGTTGTTTGTGCTTTATTCTCAATTTTAGCAGGTCATTTTTTACAAATTGTGTATAACAAAGTTGTTAGTCGTATTTACAAAGTATGAGCAAAGTACCAAAATGCCTACTAGTTCGACTCTCAATAATCAAACTGAGTTAAAAAAAAAAAAAAGAGAGACAAAGAACAACATGCAAAAGAACCACTAAAATAGAAAGAAAATCAATAAAAAAAACTAATGAGCTTATTTTGTGCACAATGACAACTGTTTATATTGATGGTAACAGTGACAAACTGTGTAAGTTTGCAATAAGGTGAAGTTATGTTTCTGTCTTAAAATACTGCTTGGAGATCTTCTTGCATCATGCCTTTATAAAGTGCAAGTTTACAAAAAAAATCTAAACTATCATAACCATATAAAGGCATGGGCACATGAGGATTTCCAAGGGATATTTTAAAACAAAAATATAACTTGACCAAATTTTGGATTTACATGATTTGTGACTGTTACCTTTGTTATGTAGTGTTGAAAAATGTGACCACTACAGTAATGTTGCCGTTAATGCTGCTTACTGAGAAACTGATCAACACATAAATGGAAATGTCATGCTTCTTAGCTTGTTGAAACAAGAATTATATGATGGAACTGTACAGTCTCAAGTATTCACATTTCAAAAACTATTCGTTCTGATAAGAATTAACATAATTGTTGCTTATAGTTAAAAAATGGGCCAGAAAAAGGAGAAAAAGAAGGTAATAGTAAAAGCAACATTTAAAAAGGATTTGGTGGGGGGGGGGGGGGTTAATAGTTGCCAATATGACTGCCATGAAAAAGACAAACATACATAACACAGAGAAAGTTGAATGAGATCAAGAGAGAAAGGTAAAGAAAATGCCATCAGGGGTGTTATTTCATGTGTAAAATGTTTTTGTAGGTGAAGGTATTTATGTCTCATTCTGAGATGGTTGCATGTAATTTGTATGCACAAAGTTACCTGTTTGCCCAGGTCTTCCAAATCCTCGTCTCCTTTGGCTTTAGCATTGTCCAGGGCTACAGCTCCTATAGCTGCCTGCAAAAACAGCCAATGAGAAAGCGTTTGAAACTTTATTAAGTGAATGGTCAAACTTTCAGTATATAGAGCACAATACAAAAGAAAGCAGCCAGTGAGCGTGTGGGACACAAACTTTGTCATAAAAGTGTGGCTATAGCTCATGGAATGGCTTGGGGAAAGTCTAGAAGAGAAATAAGAGAATACTATTTACAATTTACATGCCTGGATAATTCTGGAGAAGCTTTGAAATTGGCTCAACTGAGTCATAAGTATAGAACTGAGAAGATGGTTAGTTGTCAGATGACATAATGTAAGTGTGACCTGCAAGGTTATCTGAGCAGTTAAAGACATGGCACACTAGGCATGTGTCAAACAGCAGTCATCCTGTAATAATCTAAATACTCTGAGAGATGTTATCAGCACAGTGCAGCTCAGGATAATTTACAATGATGTAAGGTATAGGACAGAAAGATGCTGCTGGTACTGTGACTGTCTCTACAATTACACTTGGTGTAAAAGTTAGGATAAAGGAGAATTTCTGTTGATGATAAGAACAGGTTGGTTGAAGTGTGGACTACAAAAACACAGAATATCATAGAATCATAAGAAATGGAAAAGCCAAGTCTTTCATTGCCAAGACTCTGGTATATTCATTATGCTGTTGCCTCTAACACAAAATAAACTATGTCTGTCTAATTGAAAAACTAAATATCCCAGACAGAATATGTACTGCCATGGATTAAAATGTGCAGGATCAAAATAAGGGAGTATAAAGAGAATTCCCCAAATTACCAGCAACTACAATCCATGGCATGTAATATTTTGAGTGACTGTTTTAAAAGCCTCTCACTTAAAATTATAGAAATGGAGTTTTCACATCAGCTACTTACCTGTACAGTAGCTTTGGGAAGCCAAGCAAATGGAATGAATAACCTTTCCCTCATTGTCAGATTTGTTCTTAGAACAGCACAAAATGAAACAAAGATACGTACAGTCAGCCCAATGCCAAGAACTGCAATACCAAGACCTGTACACAGGAAGATTCAAGTATAACTTCTTGTGGAGAAATCTTCTCATATGCAATTATTTATTTTTATTTCCATAAGTAATTCTATGTATTTAAAAAAAAACAAAAAACAGATAAAATCTAAAAAAATCATTGTAAAAGCCAGGACAGATTTGCCATTGTGGATCAGGGAAAATTTATTTTGTTCTATCTTATCTAATTTCAAAACTTTCATTAGCTGTATTAGTCCTTCGACAATTCTTACATAGATCTAAATGACTTGGCCTATCAACACTTACCAACTATATCCCCATCCAGTGATGACACTTCCACTTCAGCACCAATCAGGCCAAAGAGCAGAGGCTGGAAGATCATCCACAAGACTCCCACTACATCTTCTACTGGGTTCTAGAAAGTGATATGACCTCATGACATATGACTATCAAACCAACAGTGAAAAACATAGTACTTCCTATAGCTCCCTATAACTTTCTTCTTCTGGTTCACTGTCTAAGCTTTATATAAACAGAAATAATTCTGAGGTCAATCTCCAAATGTGTTCTCATTTTCTGAGTATCTAACATCAGTACGTAGCATTTGACATGACTGTGATTAGTCTCAACAGTATAAAATGGATACATTTCACAGGGTAGTTAATTCATAGTGTGTTCATATCTATGTTGTTTAGACAGTCCAGCTGAATATCATCACTACACAGACACTAATCATTCTCCTTTAGGAAGTTGTGGTTATTTCCAACTGCCATTTTGGATTCAGTTAATCCTTGCATGATTCCCCACAAAAATCAGTGACATTTTATGACTTAAATTTAAGATACTGGGATCCTGTTTGGTAATTAAACTATGTAATATAAAGTGAGCTCAAATTAGCCTCATTATGACTGCCCATAATTCTAATCTCAAAATTGTACTATTCAACAGTCACACTGTGTAAACATAATACATGAAAGTTTTGCAGAAAGAGAAAAAGAAAAAGAGAATTAAGAAGACCATACGAATGCAAATAGGTGATGTGGTGAAATAGGTAGCATCAAAATGCAGTGAATGGACAACCCATTTGCACAATATGACTAATGCATGGAAGTGCAAGTAATTTCAATCAAGACACTGACAGTTCAGTCAACATTTCATCATGACTCACATTTAGCGCCAAAACTTGAAGCAGTTGATCAGTAAATCACTGGCTGCTTTCTTCTGTATTGTGCTCTATATAGTGAGTTTGACCTTTTCCTTATCAAAGTTGCCAATGGTTTATCACTGACTCTCGCTTTTTTGCAGGCAGCTATAGGAGATGTAGCCCTTGACAATGCTAAAGCCAAAGGTGATGAGGATTTGGAAGACCTGAGCAAACAGGTAACTTTGTGCATACAAATGACATGCACCTGTCATCTACTACATGCAATGACGAGCATGAACAGGAATTTTTCTGTTTTCAGTAAAAACTGATCTTCGGCTGTGTTGCTTCAGTAAATATACAAGAGTGCATCAGTCTTACTACAATCTCTATATGTTTGTTTACCGACTCTCCAGGCTTTAGTTGACTTCTCCAGCGGAGAGCTGCAACAAAGGCCAGAGTGAGCACACCCAGTGGCCCCGCCCCTGCCCAGTCCAGTCGGATACTGCCGAAGATGGCCATCAGCCCCAGGCACATGAGGAGAACTGAGCGGAACAGCAATGGACGTTTCTGCGGGTTTTACAGAAAGAAAAGAAGATTGGAGGTGATGAAACAGCTAGCATAAATGAATCAAACTCGTTTTTATAAATGTTGTGTGTTTTATTGTTATTGGCATGCAATGCTGAAGAGATCTCTTTCCTGATGTCAAAAAATGCCTAAATTCTGACATTTATTGAAACAAAAGCATCCTCTGTCCTGATAATCAGAACTGCTCAGAACTGTTATTGCAGACAATTATAGTATTGGTAAGCCTTTTAACCTGAGGTGGTTATCTTGGTCATCGTGGAGCTTGACAAACAATATAACACCAAATGGTGGACTTTATTGTGAACAAAAATATTTCTTGACATGATATGAATTATCCCTGTGTAGTTAAACCAAAAAAAAAAAAAATTTTTTTAATTAAGCCACGGTGGGAAGAGATATTTCAAATTCACTAGAAAATTTCTGCCAAGACTTTGACCAGTTCTAAGATGGAGAAAAAAAATGCATAAGAAACAACTGTACTAAAGCTAAGTGCCAAGAAACACACACTTTCTTGACATTCCCTCAGGATGAAGTCATTAAGCGACATGTTATCACAAATATATAATAATTATCATTTTATTTTTTCATGGCAATTTCATGTTTACAGAGAGTTATGTGACCTTATTCCAAGTTTTCATTCAGTGACACTACATAATTCTTATTCTGTATGATTCACACAATAATGACTAGGTAATCCATATATAGAGCACAGCAGTCTTATCCTATAAGATGATGTGCTAATTGGATTTTTAGTTTTCACACAACAAGCTGTATGATGCTATAGATTCACCCTGTAAGTCCATGTGGCTGTAAGCCTAGACATGCAAAAGCTGAAATCAGCAGTGCACAATACTGGTCTCTTCAACTGAAACTAGAACAAGGAGAATTATCCCATTTTTCTTCTTACCCTCTTATTTATTGTTGTTGCAATTAATCAGTTGTACAGTAAAGACCATAATACCCAATACGCTGATTATTCACAGAGCAGCATAATGCATATGTATACAAAGAGGATAGATGCTTACAATCACAATGTTGACACCTTGAGTGCCAGGTAGATTCTGGGAGCTGATCCTGACAAGTGCATAGTGGGTTCACAAATGCGTTTCCCATGACTTTCATAGAAATTCCTCCAAAAATATCTGACCGCACCTGATTAAGCTGTAAATGATGTCCCAAATGGTCTGAACTGAATCAGATCTTTCTTGATTTTATCTTACTTCCTGAAGGGCTGTAGAGATATTATCTCAGCACTCAAGAAGTAAAAGTAAATAGTGTACATTATCAACACATGAGCATTGTAAACTTCAGAACAAAAAAGTCCACAAACAGTAGATACTCACACTAGAGGGCTGAGGAAGATACCACAGCACAATGCCAACAACAATTCCATAGACCACACCTACAATGGCCTCCAAGGGACCCTTGAACAAAGTCCATACAATGTTGCCTGGAAAAAAATAAGCAACAGAACAATGGCTAAGACAGAGATAGTTGATAGACCTCCAGATTTTTTGTAACTGAAAGCAGACAAAACAAACATGAAAGGGAAAAAAAATGATGTTCCAAATTCAGACAAGAAAAGGAAGTGTTAATTTGTTTTGTTTCTCCTTGGGGAATTCATTGCAATTGCTTACCAACAAAGAGCAAGAAAAATAGTTTACGAACAGCACAAAGACTTGAGACAAATTAATATATGTGTTTAAGAGCTGTCAAAACCGTTCAATATGGATGTTTAAGATTTTCCTAATTGAAAGAATTACCATAAACAATAATGACTGTACAAATATCTTTGCAACAAAAGCATTCTTATGATTTTGCTCATTTCGAATTTAGATGTTTTAAAATATGTACATGTAGTTGTTTTTATCTCAATACAGGTACTGTCTCCGACTACATTAATCCATAGTGATCATGGCTTTGTGTCATTCACAACTCATATCACACCTGCACCTTGGAGATTACACTAAACTGACAGAATAGTTCGGTTCTGTGTTTGCGGATTATTTAAATAATTATGTTCTTGAAGCAGGTCAGGATAAGAAAAGGTGCATAAACTCTGCAAAATTATGAGAGAAGTATTATCCAAATAAAATTAACTTGAAAATTAAAAAAAGAGCTTTAAGAGTTCACTACATCACCACACTGATATGTGGACCCTATTGTTTCATCTTTGATGTGAGACATCTTTATCTTCAAGAATAACTACAGAGAATCACGCAGAACAAAACAAAATGCGACACATGCTTACCAGAAGAGAAACTGATCCCTAGAAGGACACCAAAGCCAGTGATGGCCAAAACATCATCAACGCTGGCCGCAGCAATGACCAGGGTGGGAATACCTTTGTCAATGCCATAGCCACGGTCAGATAAACCCAGCAGGGAGGGGACGACCACCGCTGGTGACACGGCAGCAATAACAAACCTGATAAAACATTACACAGCTAAGAAAAAGCCAGTATGCTAATAAAATGCCTGCAACAAATTAGCTGTAAATATAACAGAATCCTCTCAAAAATTAACAGCCCAAATAACACAGCTTCTAAAACCCACATGATACAGCTACCAAAAACCCACTGACACAAATGACACTCCTATCCTACCACAACCCAATGACCCAAAAATGATACAGCTCCAAAGGAAAAAAACAGGAACTAAAATTACAAGGCTCTTAAAGACTCAAGAACCCAAATGACACAAGTTCCAAAACTGAGTAGCCTAAGTGACATACCTTCCAAAAACCCAGTAACTCAAATGACATGCACATCTTCAAAAATTCAAATGATCACAACTACCAAAACCTCAAAGCAAAATGTATTCAGCATTATAAGACTAAGAATGCCTTGGGTAACTTCAGAATCATCTGTCATCAAGAAAATGTGACTTGCAATTTCAAAGTTTGAGAGGTTTCACATTATATTTCTTTCTATCACAGTGTTTCTACAATTAAAAAAACAAACTAACAATTAACTTAAATAATGCACTGACATAATGTTTGATAGCAGACAAAGCTTTCATTTCCTACATAGCTAAATAATGTTAACAAACACATAAAAGTAAAGTATAGTGATGTTCTGCAAACACTAAAAAACACTACAGTCCAGTAGTATTTATAAACATTTAAAAATTACACTGCAATTAAAAAATGCTCATTGGAAAACTTTAAAAAAAAAAAAAAAAAGACAACAATAAAACCTTTGTTTATTTCTTTTCCCTAAGTTCTAGAAAACTGACCCCAGCATAAATCCCCATGGCCAAGGAAATCCCAGGATGAGATGGGCTGCAACGCCATCAGTGACTGCCTCAGCCAGGCAGGGCAGGAAGGCCAATCGCAGAACAACAAAGGACAAACGGCGCAGTGCCTTTGGATCTAGGCCCAGACCTGCTCGGATCAAAATCACTGTCAGTGCCATCTGTCTGTAAACCATGGGGGGGAAAAAAAGGAAGGGCATGAAATACTGGAGCAAAAAAAATACAATAACAATCACTATGAGAGAAAAAAATCAAGGAAACTAATTTAAAAGCTGGAAAGTGAAGAAAATACAGAAATGATCTTGTATAAACTCATCAAAAAGTCTTCCAAACTAACTTTATACCTTAATCGCATCTCAGGATTCTACTGACTTAATTTAGTACATTTTTCTATTGACATGCTTCTTTGCTAATGGCAACAACCTGATGGACCTCATACTCGCGAATGTTATGAGTAAGATATCTGTTGCATTTAAGCTGTCTCTATTTAACATGCAATTTATCATAGTGCGATGATGAGATTTTGCTAAAGACATTATCAAGAAAGACCTTACTGACCTGCAGCCAGATGACCAGCTCGGGTAAATGTCTTTGGCCACATCGATGTGAGGGACATTTCCTAGTATTCCTCCCATCAACAACATACCTGCAACAGACAGGGACAGTGCAAGTGACAGACCTGATAGTTATCTTAGAAACAAAAACTTTGCTACCAATTTTATCTTCTAATAATTTTCAATAAAGTTTCTATCTGTATGCAACTGACTACATTGATACAAATGTCTCTATAGCAACATTTCGCATTATCCTTACCGAGTATTTCTCCCATCAAAAACATACCTATGACAACCAGGGACACGTGCAAGTCATGAAATGATGAGACATCTTTGTTATGGGGCGTGAGAATCACCCTATGAGCAAACACTTCGTTGCCACTGATAAAATTTAATTAAGTTTCTTACCTACATGAAATTAGCTTAATCACTTTATCAGTTTTGACTAGGGGAAAAAAAAAGTTTTAAAGTCAATATCATTCAAATACTCAAATAGCTGAAATTCTGAATAATCAAGACGTCGTTTTGCTTATTGAAAAACAAAGAAGAAAATATCAAGAAAACAAAACAACAACAACAACAACAACAACAAAAAGTTTTATAAATCGGAAATGAAAGAGAAACAGAAAAAGGGCAGATATACTCCTATTGGGCTAAAGACTAACATACTTGACGAAAATTGAAGGTGTTGAGGGATTTACTGAAGCTATTTAGAATGCTAGTCTTTATACTGAGGCATGAGGATAAGTCTGGCGCTAAATGTCTCAGTGTACATTGCTGGAGTGTCAGAACTTTTGTTTGAAGACGACATACTATGATATAAATGTTCAGCAAGAATTGACAATCTACGCTAAAGATGACGAAATATGGGCACTATGTTATGTTACGTCATTGTACACTGCGTTGAACGGAATGTCATTGTAAAATCCCATATGCGAGTATCTGACCAGATCGATCGATTGACACAATTAGGGCTTCTGCAACGTTTATGCTCACATTTACCCGTGCCGCAACGTCATCCACGCTATCTGTTCTCATCAGACGCCATTTAGGCTTAAATCTGAGGACCATTGATAATCTGGTTCTCTTCCAATTTGGAAACACTCATGTATATCGGTAAATTCAACCGAATGGTTAACATCAGCAATGAAAGGGGCATGGGGATGGGGGGGGGGGGGGGGGGGGAATGAA